>VMDO01028022.1:0-12500 GCA_007922755.1 Pedetes capensis
CTCACTGAAGTATTCCATGCATTATAAAATCATAAAAAAACTGTACAGAAACAGAAACAGTGTGAAGTAATTTTAATATTCTTCAGGATTGGTATTTTCTATGAAAATATCTCAATTCTATAAAAAAGCCAGAAACTGAAAATAGTTAATTATATTAAATATGTGAATACTCCACTAAAAATGGATGCATAATGAAATTAAGGATACATGTTATAGATAAACTTACAAATGAAAAGAAATTTTACATATGATTGAATATTTTTAACAGAAATTGTTATATGGTAGTTGTCACTCAGGAAGTCTGGTGAGAACTCACCAATTTTTTTCCCAGAATGAGATATACTCTTCTAAAGTATTGTATCAAACAAAATTACTACTGCTGATTTATATTGCTCCATGAATAGTGTGTAGTCTGAAATATCAAAAATAAAATTCAATAACATTTACCTACAATAAAGGGAAAGATGGACTTTAAATTACAACTTTTTATAAAGCTGTAAATAAAGTAATATAATTTGTAAGGACAGAGTGTTTTTTCAATAGACCATGGCATCCAGTATGCTCAGATATCAAAATATTGCATTATATTAAAATATTTCATTATACTAATTTAAATGAGACATTTAAATATGATAAAAATAATAACTATCAAAGTATTTAAAAATTTCAAATGATGATTGCAAAGAAAAAGTTTATTTATAAGGAGTTTTGCTTCATATAAGAGCTTCAGTTTTCACAATTTAAAATAAAAAATGAGTTTTCAAATAATAATAGTGCACTGCTTTCTATGAAAAGTATTTCCAAATGCCTAATATTTAAAAAAATAAGAGGAAAGAATAAAGAATGCATACTTTATTCAACATCAAAAAAGAAACTGTGGTGTGAATTGCCAGATAAAACAATATTAACAACATATTCATATTTTTTAAAGCTATAATTATGCATGAGTATAAATTTAATCTTATATAAAAATTTAGAAGCACCAGGCTTGATCAGTATGAAATAAAGTTATAGATAGATTTATGCTCTATGTATCATTTTATTTTAATTTTTCTCTTTTAGAGTTATTATATTATTATATTAAAGCATATAAAATTTGTAGTCAGCATAGCAAACTTCAAATCATTTTAGTTAATTGGCAACTATAGTGGAGCGTGAAGAATCACTCCTTCCCAGTAGTTTCATTTTAAACAAATCATGCTCACATATTAAAATAGCAAACTGCATTAAATTTTATATAACACATTTTAAAGCTTCTCATATAGGAACAGCTATAAACATCTTTCATGGCATATACCAAAGGAAACAGTTTTGAGTAAACTCTCTGGCAAGATATCCACAGAAATACAAACTATAGCTTCTATTGACTTTATGCTAAAAATATACCACAAAAACTTGCAGACTTAAATAAAAAAAAGACAAGCAAAAATTGCCCAAAATCTTGAGTCATAAATTTTGCTATTCTTTATCATCTCCAAGTTAAATAGCAAGCTATATGAATATGTCTGCTACTTCTGTTTCATGTTTGCACAAATTATTAAATTCTAAAACTCTGATTATACCTTGACTATTTTATACATATTTTCTAAAATGAAATAAGGATGACAGTCAGCAGTGACCAGAGGTTCTTAAACATAATTACTAAATTTTTGCTTTTTCTATTCAATAATTATTCATTTACTTTAGATACAATCAATATTCAGCTCTAATTTAATGTATAAAGATGCTTTTTGTCTAATTTTTCATAGGGACCTTTAAAAAGTAAAACCTGTTATAAATGTAATGGACATGATTCTTACAGCTATATTTCCTGTCTTCACATCAAAATACTGACTGGTAGATTGACATCATAGTTTTGGTCAGAAAGCATGTTAACAACACATTAGTAATGTTATGTTAATTCATTAATAGAGGAAGTTTCAAAAAGTCAATCCTTCTCGTATGTTCTCTATATAATGAACTTCTGAAGGAGGAAAATAATCTTGCAAATTGGGAAATTTTATCTCATCAGATAATTTATCTGATCTTATCATCAAATCTTATATTATAATCTACAGCATAATAAAAGATATGTCAGACTAGTTATGAGAAGTGAGCAACTCCCCTGTTAAGATTTGAAACTCTGCACAAACTATAGAATATTTTTCTTTTTTTTTTTTTTAATGTAGTTGATTGTGCCAGAAAGGTAAAAAGAATTTCAAAGAAATCAAATTTACCATAATAATGGTTGCTATAGCCTTCAAGAAAATATCTTACTAACCAAACTCTTATATTTTCACATTACTTAATAGCTCAAATCATTATTCAAAGAATTTGTTAAAAACATGACATTATCACCACTACTCAAAGTAACACAAAATACAGGCTTCTAAGACTCACTGCTCAGAATTTAAAATGTTTTGTTTTCTTTCTTTTTGGGATGGAAAAGTTTATTAGGAAGTTGAATACAATTGGCAAAAATATTTTACTCTTCTTGTGAAAATTATCTAGTCCAGTTTAATACTGATAAGCAATACTTTACTAGTACAGGTACGTTTTTCTTTATCATTGTCTGTCTTGGAGTCACTTATGTACCTAGTAACTCAGAAAGAGAAAAACAAATTGGTAAGTCATTTAGGGCCTGCTACATGTCTGTGGCATCCGATCCCGTCAGATCTCGGAAGCTAAGCAGGGTCAGGCCTGGTTAGTACCTGGATGGGAGACCGCCTGGGAAAACCAGAAGCTGTTGGCTTGGGAGAAGGACCTGGCAACCCCCTCCCAAAAATCAATCTGCCATTGAAAACCCTATGAACAGCAGAGAAGCACTGACAATAGTGTTTCACCTGTTGTACAGAGGGTCGCTATGAGTTGGATACCGACTGGATGGCACCTAACAACAACAACAACAACAACAACATGTCTCAAAGAAATTATATACTATCCAAAGGTCAAAAAACAAAACAAAATATAACTTTTTAAAGTAGAACTTAAATGGTTAAATATTATGCAAAATACAGAAAGAAAATATGTAAACTTAGATGGAAATTTTTGAAAATTATTTTTGAATCTCAGAAAAATAGTCGCAGAGTAACATTTGATCAATTGTTCATTGATCATAATTGAGATTTTTATAAAATTAAGTAAACAGCAGCCACAATGTATTAATTCTAAAACTTTAACAATACTCTTAGTTCGTTCATATATTCCAAAATTAAATAAATTTGATAGCAGTAACTAGCATCCCTTAAACATCATTACTAAATGATGCACTTCCTTTTTTCCTTATTTAATTTCATTCATTGTTTAAAATTATACATCTTACACAGTAAGCATTTAATAAACATTTTGAATAACTGTACACAATAAAAGTAATTTGTAAAAAATTTATTGTAAAATTAATTTGTAACTAAATTTGACCATATTTGTTAGTTTAAAATATAGAATCAGACTATTTAAATTTGTCAATCATAGAAACATGCTCTTAAACATCTATACAAGTTCATTGAGACACATACTTTCCATATAAAACTAAATACCACATCTGTGGCATAATCTACAACATATAATACAGGATTTTATACTCATAGTAATTCCTTATTTCACTTCTACAATTTTTAACTGTTGGTGAATTTGCCAAAGAGGTCACATTATATACAGAGTCTCTTCAGTTTAAATAAGGGATAATCTTGCTATTAACAACTTAGTTTAAAATGTTAACAGCTGGCCATTGATGTGGTAATGATCAACTTAAGATGATATTGTACTTTAAGAATGAATATATTGGCAATCAGGACCAGGGTTTATATTTGAAAGATTATGAAATATTTGAAATAAGTTAACTGCCATCAAAAGTTGGGGCTTATCAGAAATTCACTAAAAGTTACACTGTTAAAAAGCAACAGCAATAGATAAAAATTTTTGATATGAAGACTATTTTGATAAATTCCTTTCAGCTAAACATTTACTTGAGGCTATCAAATATCAGTTTAACATCATACTTTTACTATTGTAAGGAAGAATAAAACAAAACAAATCTAAGGTTATTTTCTTGGCTCACTGCTATATTGACAACCATAAACATGTTTCACTCAATGCGCAGTGTACTCATTCATATTGGAAAATTTATAGTTTTGATTTTAAAAATCCAGAGATTTCAAATAACTTTCTTTAAAACTTACTTATTTTTGTCTTATTTGTTAATTAAAATACTGTAACCTAGCTCAAAGTATACAAACTCCTTGTTTGGAATTATAAGCTAAATCCACTTGAGATACTGAAATTGTAAGCAAATATAAAAGTTAAAAGCAGTCAAAAAGCTGTGACTGTTGATTAGTACAGATAAAGCAAAACTAGAAAGCAACTTTAAATCACGAAGAGCACGTATACATGCTTTGGGTGGAAACGATGCTCTAATTCACAATGAGCAGAGGAAAAATATTTATTTCAAAGAAACAAGTTCAAAGACTGGAATGTTCTAAAATCCATGTTGTAAGTTATCTCTGGTTAGTTGTGCCCCTACAATGAGGGAAATCCTGGCTCATGAGAGTCACATCCCATTGCTGGCACCTGCCATGCATTTTGTCTACAAGCAACACAGAGAAATAGTAACAAGTGGACATAATTAGTCAGGTGGTGGTTAGATCAGGCAATCCTACAAAGGGGGAAAAGCAGAATCTGATAAACAGCACTGGATTTACCTCTTGCAACTACCATTAATCAAAAGATGTATTTTTATATATAAAGATCCAATCTGACTTTAAATAACTGAATTATAGACTAAGAAGGATCAATTTCCCTAGAAAACATCTCCCAGAATGACCGAGATGGTTAAGCAGTTACTGCTGATTGATAAATTTTGTGTCATAAGTGAAAAAATTCAAAATAAATAGCTTAATGTCAGACTAGAAAAATGATTAATTGTATCAAAGATGAAACTCAAAATGATGCCATATATCATTTCTCTAATTTGATAGATCCTACTTTATTAATATAAGTAATTTGCAGTTGAATCAAGTCACAAAGTTCCTTGAAAAGCAAAATAACTTCTCCTCCGTGGAATTGCTGTGTTGAGTACTAAATACTGGGAAACAAGTTGAGCTGACTTCAGGCCTTCGTAACCAAGAGCATCTGCATTGTCTTGAAACTGTTCAGATGTTCACATTTTGGAGTGTAGCTATCATTTCCCCATACAGATGGAGGTCATCACTTTGTTATTGTCCATAATGGCAAATCTGACTGATCAATGCTCAGGGACATCTTTGCAGTGACCTTTTTGAATGTCACCAGGGTCTGGGGTGGGGATGTGATGTAGTTATGCTTGGGGAAAGTTTTCAAAATGGTACCATAAATATACTAAGAAATATGGGTTAAAATTTAAAACTGACTTCCTCTGAAAAAGTCTGAAACAGGGAGGGTAGCTGAATAACTTTAGGAGAATATCGTTGTTGTTGTTGTTAGGTGCCGTCGAGTCGGTGTCCAACTCATAGCGACCCTCATAGGGTTTTCAATGGCTGACTGTGTTGGGACTGCCTTGGGAGTAGATTGTCAGGCCCTTCTCCCATTTTTGCGGTGCTGGGAATTGAACTCAGGACCTCAGAGACTGCAGCGCAGCGCTCTACCAACTGAGCTAAATCCCAGCCCTAGGAGCATATTAGTTCTACCTAAAGTTGAACTTTTTAAAAACAGAGTTAAAATGTTTAGTGAAGCCAATGATCCACGTCTTTGTGCTATGTTCAGCCTATCTTGCCTCTTACACTCTAACAACAAAACTTGAGTGCTGATTTCTACCAAATATGTTCCTGATGTTAACTGGTACTTTCAACATATGTGGTGGAATAGCTGATTCTTAAATATGAGTATTTGGGCAAGGCAAATTGAAACACTTCAGATATTATATTTTGTTGTCTATTCCTTGAGCAGAATTTGCGTCATACACACAGGGCAACGTTTTGAAGGCTGACAGGTTAACATCTTTCAGAAACATAAGTTGGTAGCACGGAAATCAAACAAACAAACAAACAAAAATACACTTACAAATGGATTTTAAAAGGCATCCAGTCATCACTGGTGTGCAAGGTTAATTCCTACCTCAGATAGTCTCTGCGACAAAGGATAAGATTAGCTTTAGTGTACAGGGTCGAGCCCACCTCTCCCAAGCGACAGTCACAGCAGGCACACTTCAGGCAGTCTTCATGCCAGTATTTATCCAGTGCCTTTAGAAGATACCGGTCCTTGATCTTTCGGTTGCAGCCAGCACAACCTTTCGGCTTGGTGTCTGGCTGGACTGAGAGCATTTGTATACCTAAAGGAAGACCAAACAAGAAAAGAGAGCTGAGACTACAAGACAGAACAAAAAGATGCCCACAACCTCAAACAACTTAAATATTTAATACTTCCTTTTCCTAGAAGCATTAGATTTTCTTTTTTAGGGACACACTAAAATCAAACTAAATTTTGGAAACAAAATTCTCAAACTTTATAAAATCCTTATTAAATCATTGATAAGGTCATAACGTGGTAATAAGAATGAATACATGCACATGTATGTTGCTGACATTATGTATGTGTCACTAAATGACATTAAGTTATTTGGTAGTGTTCCCATTCTTCACATAGAGCAGTTCTTTCAGGATTAAAATGTGAGTTAATGGCTAAGAATCTGAAAAGAAAGCTATTTAACAAACTAATCCATACATAGTCTATATGAATCAAAAAATGAGTTTTGCTGAATTGATTAAGTTTTCACTTAATATGTGCTTGGCAAGGTAAGAAAACTGTACTCTGAATGGGGTTATACAAAACTTACTTAGCAGTACAGATATTTATAGCTAAGTATATAGGCTAGCCACCTGAAAAGCTCACCAATCCTATATTACTTGTTTATATTCAAATCCATCCTCCTCTGTTCTTGATATTTCATATTATTAGTTAAAATAATAAAATTTATTTTTATACAACAATCAGTCAGTGCCTATATTAATAACCCTTAACTCCTTACTTTATGCTTTCACATAAAACGAAAGTATAAAATTATACATTTTAATACCATAAAGCATGCACTTGTTTATTTTACAGGGGAAAGAAGAAGCAATAATAGGCAAAGTCCAAACATATAAAATTATATAATTATAACAAAATAGATGAATACAGAGGGTATACACATACTATATTAGATGTACAGACATTTATATGCTTTAAAGCTGTATCTATCATAAAAAAGGAAACTAGAAGGATTCTGTGTGTATTACAACTTGATTGCAATCTTTACAATAAATGAATATTCACTTTTAAGGGTATTTTTCTTATTTTCTAGTTGTCAAACATTCAGCCTTACAAAAAGCTGACCCAACTATTCAAAGGCTCCTCTTTATCAAATCACTAATTTTAAGCACTAAAAAAATCCTGCAGACATCATCAATTCCAAACTTCCTCATCTTATAAATTATAATACAGAGGCCCAGAGATGTTAAAGGACTCCCCCCAAACTGAACCACAGTTAAGCTGTGGACTTGGGGCCAAATGGCCTTACAATCCACAGATCCCTCTGCAATACTTTGCTTCTTTCCCTAAGCATAAAGTTTTAAACTTGGATAGAGAAGGATACAAAACACCAACTATGGATGCATTTAAGAGTTTCAAGAAAAGAAATACAAAGCATTCTCTCTGTATTTCTCTTCTCTAAAATAGCTAATCCCTTTCCTTTCCTGTGATACTTAATAGTAGTTATATTCTCCCCATTACCTTCACAGCCTTTAAGAAAAATCACACTGATAAGAGACATTGAGGCATCCCTACAGCTGAATAACTTTTCTTGGCACAAATAATACATGAATTGCATCTAATATTATTATGATGCTGAACTTTCTTTGGAAAATAACTTGTCTGCTAGAACAGTGGAGTAGGGAATGGCAGGGAAGAAAGCAGGGTGGCTGTTCTTCCTGCCTCATACGCATAGCTGTGGTCGTCCGAGCTGCAGACTAGCAGCTGGATTTGTACAGAAGAGCAGGTGGTATCCCTATAGCCTGCTTTTCTTTGAAGGAGCTAAGGGCCTAGTGTAGATTAATCATAACGCTTGATAGCTCTGCTAAATCTCACTCTCTAGAACTTCTAACAAATGAAGTTTCTTTGATCAGAACTAGTTATCCTCTTCCAGCAAGGTTCCACAAGGAATGAATCCCATTAATTACAGTGTACAGCAGACCCAAGTACCTCTTAGCCATATACCTAGGGGAAGGGGGAAATTTTGATTTACCAATGACAGCCTGGATTTCACTATTGAAAGTATCCAAAGATATATTTGGAGTAACTCTTCTAATTTTCTGGTTTATAAGGCTATTATTTTTTAAGTCATGAGGCTAAAAGATTAAATAAATTCTTAAATCCTTCTTAGTAGATCTAAGGCATATTATTTCCCACAGTCATGTTACTATTAAAAGTGTAGATATCGGCTATCTTTATTCAAAATACTTTGCAACCAAGACAGAGGATACCAACACTTGGCACAAGTAACACTATCTTGCTTGTCTTCACAAAATGTTTTTGCTGTGTTGACATTTTAATTTAGCACTCAGAGTCCAATTAATATTTGAAACTCTTACATTCTGTTGGCCTTGGGTGAAAAAGGAGTTTGATATTTTACACTTCATCCTCCTATCTTCTCTTAGAGAACACCATCACATTTCCCTTGAAAAATGGAAACTTTTCAATTCTATGCAAGTTAACAATTGTAGAAAAAGAACTGTTTTGTAGCCACCACATTGCCATTTCCCTAAAAGGCATAAAGCAGTCCCCTCACAATCCAGAAGAACACTTCTGGATGGAGTTATGTGTCCATAGCTGAGAAACATTTCATAAGTTGCTCATAACCCATCAGGACTCATAACTAATTTTAGATTGGCATGTAAATTGTTCCGAGGGAAATTCTTATTGCCTCTGAGACCCTGCTATTCTGAGTTATTTGACAGTTTAAGGGAAATCATAATTAAAAAAAAAGATATAAATAATAGCCTGTGCAGCATGGTGTGCAGAAATACGTAGAACCATTTCATTTAAACTCTGGTGAGCTTTTAATTGCCTGGATTGCATTGTGAGGCGGCCTAACGGTTGATTGCCTCCATTATGTCCCCTTGTTCTGTGCCATTCATCTGCACAGTCTCAGCTTCAGTAGTTAACACAACAAAGTAACCACAACTCCACAACACACAGGGGTTTAAATAATAATAATAATAATAATAATAATAATAATGAAAGCTTTGCAGCACTTAGACACAGTCTTTTATATTTTTGGACTAACTACACAGAGTGAATGCAAAACATTTTTGTCTCTGTTGGAAGATTCACAGAGGATAATTTGGGAGAAGGAACAGGAAGAGGGGATGTGTAAAGGGGATTGGAAGAGATGAGGTGCCTCCTAAAGATGCTAAAATGGGAATGCAGGTTCTGCAGCTGGGAGCAGTGACACAGATTAAAAGAATTTGGCCAACACAGCCATTCCATTGCCAAGAGGTACCAAACAAAAGATTTTCTCTCTTCCTGCCATCTTCATACCCCCCTCCACACAACTCAGATTGGAAAACTGGATTGGACCTAAAAGCTTGTTTCTCTCTGTTCACTGGCCCAGAGCATCCCTACGGGCTGCAGCCCCCTAAGGGACAACAATGCAAATAGATGTCCCCAGATCTCTGGCACTGGAGCTGCTTAACTCTGTGCTGCCCCTTCAACTCCCGCCCCCCTCCCTATCCTGCTTTCCTCTCCCCTTTATGAGCAATGGAGCTGGGAACCAATTTGATTCCCTTTTTCTCCAATGCAGCTGCAAGGCTCAGAGATACTGACATTTTTCCACTCTTATCAGTTTAATTACAGTTACCATGGCAGCAAAGTGCTAGTGCTTGGCAAAGGCCAACAAGAGATTTGCAAGACTGAGTTCAATTTTGATGCAGCTCACATGCAAAATAAAAAAAAAAAAATAAGAAACATACATACACTCTAACAAAGAATCCCTTGCGGAGTTTATGCTCCAGCCTTTTGTGGTTGTGTCTTTGCAGTCACACAGGGACGGTTTGGAAAGAATGTAGCAGTATTTGTTGCACCTAGCAAGATTAATTGGTTTAAGCAGCATCAGTCTTTCAAAGCAGTTACAACAATAATATTTCGGATCTTTTAGAAAGGCACAAAAGCAGCGGAAGAGGAGGGAGGCTTTTGAGTAGCCAAGAGTGCAGAGCGCTGGCTAAGTGCATCTATGATAGATCGTAACCTTACCAAAACTTTTCTCCTTTTGCTGCATGAGTTGACTTAGGCGTGCCTGAGTTGCAGTTTCGCATTGAGCACCAAGCCCAAAGGCAGAAGTAGAAGGGGATCTCCTTGATTTGGCTCAAGTGTGGAACTGGTGCGCAGCCTACACGGAGGAGGACCCACTATTGTGAAGCCACTTTGGGAGTGGGTCAGAGTGGCGGTAGGGGGTGGGGGAAGGGATGAGGGCGGCAAGACAAGACCCAGCGCACACACGGAGCCCCTCTCGGTGTGGCAGTGTGCAGAATGATGGCGAATGACAAAGCCACATGCTTCCCTAACTCTGCCCATAATCCTAAAATCCCAGCGGCCCCTTTTAGCTTCCTGGTAACAAATGGATTTGATTAAACTGCCACATGCAGCGTTAGCATAGCATATCATGTTCACTATGAAAAAGATCATAAATCTGACTTGTATTTCTTAACAGCAATCTGAGTAGCCCCTGTAAAAATGTGCTGCATCAGGTTGAACCTCAACCTTTTAGGACACTGTCACCTCGTCCTACGGAACCTCTATCCCCTGGCCACTTCTCCCACTCTCCCCAATTTAGACATTTTTCCAACGCAAAGGAGCAACATTTTGTTATTATGGTTGTGCAGGGAGAGGTGGAAGTGTTCACAAGAACCTAGGGTTTGCAATTGTAACTCTTTTTGGGGGGAGGAGAGTCGGGAATTTCAGCAAGTCCGGGTGAGGGGTTCTGAGAACACACCCAAGACTGAATTCCCCTCTGGTGGGCTGGGAACAAACACTTCCCTGTCCCAAACTCTCTCTGCCCGGCTCTCCCCGGAGGCTGGTGTGTGGAAAGGCTGCAGCTCCCGGTGAACTTTGACTATTATCCACTCGAGTCGTACTTGAGCCGTTCCGCGCCGCAGCCTCTCTCCTTCCTTCCCTCCACAGCTTCCGCCCGCATCTATTTCATGTCTCATCATAAAAATAATGAAGCCTCACATGATTTAAACAAAACCGTCTCAGTAGAGCTGCAGCCCGAGTGAAAGTTGCAGTGCCGAGCTGGGTTGCAGCTCCAGTTTATGCCTCATTAGGAGAGACTGGGGAAAGGAAGGGAAAAAAAAAAAAAAAAAAAAAAAAAAAAAAAAAAAAAAAAAAAAAAAAAAAAAAAAAAAAAAAAAAAAAAAAAAAAAAAAAAAAAAAAACCCACATCCGCACACGCACGCGCGCACCCGAAGACACACACACCACAAATAAGCCGACGCGTGTGTACACAGTTGCTGCACTTACCTTCTCAATTAAGCGATACAGGGGGAGGCCGTTCAGTAAGCACAGTGGCTGCTTTGTAGCGCTTCTCCTTGGGAAAGGTCAAAAAGAAGCATTGTTTGAAAAAAGGGGGGGGGGAGGAATCTATTTTTTTTTTTAAGTTTAAAATAATGAGGTCCTCAAGGATCCGCCAAGTAATGGTGTGGACCGCATCTGAGCCACAGGTGTCCTCCTTTTAGGCAACAGTAGTCCGAGGCTGTCTCCCTCCGTCCTGGCTCGAGACAACTTACCCCAGCAGCGTGCGAGGAGCCGAGCTGAAGGAAGCCCCAGCTCTCAGCTGCAAAACGCAATCCCTTCCCAGCCAGACATAATACAGCCAAAGAAAAGGTCACTCAGTTATTACTGAGCTGGCGGAGCCCAGGCAGCGCTTGTCAAAACCACAGAGAAGCAGCTCCCTTCCGATTTAAGACTATTTACCTCTCGCCCCCACCCCTCCCCTTGCCTCTCCTGCGCTTCTCTCCCTCCCTCTCTCGCTGGCTCCTTCGCTCGCTCTTCTGTGCCTGTTCTGCAGCTCAGTCAAGTACAGCCGCCCTCGGAAAGTGCAAAGCAGCCTCGAGACAGATCGGGCTTTGTTGCTAATTTCCCAGGGTGAGAATTTACAAGCCTGAGAGTGCAGTCAGCACAACCGCATGCATATGCTACTCACAAACGCTGGGGACGACCCCGTACGAAAAATGTGACCTCTGCAGGAATCGACTCCAGAAGGACCCTACCTCCCGGACTGGTCCAAAAGAAGAACTCCTGCGAAAGAGCTCCGGAGGAAAAGGGTAGGGTTCCTAAAATAAACGGGGTATTTTTGAATAGGTGGCCACATTGAAAGCAAATTGCCCTCTGATGCCGTTTCTGAAGCTACCAATTATGGAAATTAAAATAAAAGCCGGGGAATCCAACTGCTACCAGGGTACGCTGGAAAAGCACACACCCCTCCTTTTAAAGAAATGTCTAAGGGGTGTCTACAGTTG
>VMDO01028022.1:17500-24504 GCA_007922755.1 Pedetes capensis
CTATTCTTCATTTTTTTCTTAATATCCCTGTCCTTTTAAGGGGAATATAGTCTCTGTTTCCAAAATATCACTAAATTTACAAGCTGAAATTTAACCTCCTAAGACTAAAGGAGATTTATAATAGTATTTTTATTCTAACATTTTGTGAACGAATTAAAGAATAACCCTCAAAGAAATGAAGGGTGTTAGCAGTTCCTTTATACTGTTGAAGTGGCAGAAGAGTCTTCTAAATCACAGAAAGCAGAAAGTGAAACCAAATAATCTCATTTTCACTATCTCAAAAAGATGAAAAGAATAAACCAACAAGAGGTCCCAAAATTATTTTTATAATTTATCAGAGATTATTTTCAGCAGAATGTAAACCACAACAAATATCATGTTGTTAGTAGTCATTTGAAAGAAAAAATTTAACATTTTGAAATAAAATCACTTCCCGAAGAAAGTAGTGCACCCCGTTCTCATGTTCCTTCAAGGAGCTGCAGAAAATCTGTAATATTTCAAATGTCTTCACACAATTTATTTAACTATTAAACAACCATACTCAGCTTTAATTCACTGATATTTTCCCCCATGGGTCATAATTTTTGAAAGGGTCAATAGATACTTTTAGAAGAAAATGGAAATGAATTTTAATTTGTAGTGACCTAGGGTGGGTAATAAGCTTAAGAAGAGAAATGGTATTATAATAACCAATATTGTACTTCAGTTTACAAGAAAGCAAAACAAAAACAAAAGCAGAACCCAAAACCTTTCTCATAGGCTTGATATATTTTTCTGAGTCACTCCAGAAGAGGAACTTGCTCTCAGCTTAAATTATATTGCAGGATAGAATGGAAGTTTTAAATGTTGTCAATATTCTAAATGCTCTATCAAAATATTTACTAATTCTTTACCTCCATAATCTCACAACAGGCTTGATTTTATATAAAACAAGCTGTGAGGTCAATGTAGTGACCCATGGGCCTCTTCTACAAGTTTTATAAGTTTGCATTCTTAGAATTTATTTTATAAAATTACATACTTCTGTTTTAGTTTTCCACATATTGAAAAATATCAACCACTATGAAGAGAAAAATTATCTGAGGCTTCAAGATGATAGTGTCTTTAAGAATCTGGGCCATAATTTTGGCCATTGCTTATATCTCTTCAATTGGTTTTAGAGAAATTAAAAAGAAAGCTATAATATTTCCGTATAACATGGAAAATGTTTGTCATCTCTTCATATTTCAGAGACAAATTTAATATGTTTATCTTGGTTGAATTCTTTTAGAGGTTAGATATATACAATCTAAAAGAGGATGACACTTGATTTACAATCAAGTGAGTCTGGATTCTGGTTGGAAATTTACATCTGTATGTGGCTGTGAGCCAGGGTTGATAGGCAATACAGTCAGCCAAAGGAGCTAAGTTTAGTGCAAATCATGGTCTGCTCTCTCTTTCTCTAAGTACTTGACTTCCACTGTGTTTGTTTGACCCTATTTTCTCTCACTCAACTGCATCCCTGCCCCTACTCTTCTCCAAAAAATGGGTAGAAAGATTTCAATCAAAATTTCAAATGCATACTATCCCATTTTGGTTAGGCCCCCTGAAATGATAAAGATAACACAAAGTTTAAAACTTTCCTACTTTCTAAGACCAGAGACAAGATACAGAAAGCACTAATTATGGTAACTAGCTTATAGAAGGTTCTCAATAAATGGTACCAAATAGTATCATATTCACCATGGCCCAATTCAATTTTTTATTCTTCAGTGAAGGGTCATTCTTCTTGTTAATCGTCTCTGCTTCTGGACATCTGTAAAAATTTGTGTGCTTTATTGCAAGGTAATTATAGATGATCTGTACTCTCTACTAGACTAAAAGCATTGAGAATTCAAATTTTATCTAATTTAGCTTTGCATTTCACACAGTACCAAGTGGAATGTCTTGCTCATAATGATCAAATTGATTTGAATCAAACAAAAGCCACAGTCCTGAAGATAATGTTTAAAATGAAAAATTTAATCAAAGTTGTTGACAAAAATAAAATTTTAAGGATATTAAGTCAGTGGTTACTTGATAATATTATTTAGATATTTTTCATACTACACATATATTCAAAAAGATTTATTATAGCAGCAGGGTATGGTGGCACACATCTGTAATCCCAGCACTTGGGAGGCTGAGACAGAAGAATCAACTCAAGTTTGAGGTCATCCTGGGCTACATAGTGAGTTTTATGCTAGCCAGGGCTACACAATAAATCCTGTCTGAAAACAAAAGAAAATAAAAACCAAACAAAAAACAAACAAAAAGATTTATTACAGCATAGTGTAAAGGTTTATTTTGTCATGTCCTCATGAATAAACTGTAGTTAGATGTAAATTCTACATCTCAGTATCTGCAGGTCTGTTGCAGTGCCTAGAACATGTTGTTGTTGTTGTCTTTAGGTGCCGTTGAATCAGTATCCAACTCATAGCAACCCTACATGCAACAGGTGAAACACTTTGTCAGTGCTTCTCTGCTATTCATAGGGTTTTCAATAGTGGATTGATTTTTGGGGGGAGCGGGTTGCCAGGTCCTTCTCCCAATGTTGTTGCTAGGTACCCTCAAGTCATATTGACCCTCAAAGAGTTTTCAATGGCTGATTGTTTCGGGATTGCTTTGCCAGTGGATTGCCAGGTCTCCTCCCTTGTTTTGGCAGTGCTGGGGATTAAACCCTGGTCCTCAGAGAGTACAGAACACAGCTCTACCAACTAAGGTAAACTCCAGTCCTAAACACACATAGTAAATACTTAAGTGTTTGCTGTATAAATGACTAAATGAAAAAATAATCCATGAATGGAAAGATACAATGGAAAGCTGACCTAAATAAAATTATCATTACTTCAAAATCACTAGCTTTATGAGACATGTAAAGGAGGAGACAAAATCATGAAGATCAATGGAATTTTCAATAGGAAATAGAATTATGATGGTTTCCTGTCATAATACATAAATAATGCAATTTATGTAAAGTTTATAGTGGTAAGAATGTTTGAGGAGATGATATTTATTAGTTATTACTCTTGGGTATCAAATTAACACATTTAAGAGTATATTTATAGTGAAGGAACATCTTGAAGAACATTTAAAAGGCTATAGTTATTCCTAAATATGTCCTCTAATACTTAAGAAAACACTTAAAAGACAAAGTAAGTAATCGGATCTCAAAAGAATTAAGGCTACAATCTGAATAGAACTTCCACTAAGCAAAGGTAGGCCAATCTTGCCAGGCACAGTGGCACATGCCTGTGATTCCAGCAGTTTGGGAGGCAGAGGCAGGAGGATTGCAAGTTTGAGACCAGAGGCAGTCTGCATAACTTAGGGAGACCCTGTCTCAAAAAGTAAAAAAAAAAAAAAAAAAAAAAAAAAAAAAAAAAAAAAAAAAAAAAAAAAAAAAGAAAAGAAAAGGAAAGAGAAAAGAAAAGAAAGAAAGAAAGTAGGCCAATTTCCTTGGCATTATCAAGTTTTATCTCCTGACAAAGTAAACACCTAAAATGAATAGGAACACACTTTTTAGCTGCCTCATGTTATGCCCATGGGTCTATACTAAGAGGACAAATCAATCAAAGAGAGGAAATGCCCTTGTGCTGATTTTTGGAGTAATTAAAGGTTGATTCTCTCCCTTCCTCCTTCTTTCTAACTGCCCTCTTGCTCATCTTTCAAAAATACTCTCTCTCATAAGTAGGAGGAGCTACAGAGTAGGATTACTGTATGCCCATGGGTTCTGGCAGCTTCTTTTTCCATAAGCAAAGGTCTAAAGATAGTGACAGGGTTATCCTGGATACAATTGATGCTGGAGCTGTTAGATCATTGTTTGTTAAATCTTCTCAGGGTTTCAGAGAACCAGGCAGGAGGGATGAGAGAAATTGGCACCTTAGGAGGGTGAATGCCTACTAGATCTCAAAAATCCTATTGGGATCTGGGGACTTTAGCTTCCTTTCTAAGTATAAATCTGAGATTTTGTTGTTCATTGATTCATGTCTAAGGGCAACTAATCCACCCATTGCATATCTTTTTGTGGCTTAAATTTTTTTATTGGAAATTTTTAATGTACACCTTAATGTGATTCACTCTGACATGCTTTTCATTGTGACATTGCATATTTTGAGGCAGAGTTTAGAAAGTGCAGTCACTCATTCATAGAAAGAGGGAATGTAAGAAAATGATTAAGAACCTAAAATACTGTAGAATAAGAGAAAAGAATTACCAAACTGAAAACTCAATGAAAGAGTATGTTTCCAAAATTGATTTCATGTAAGGCTCAAGAGAACATTTCTGGAACCTATTTGTTATGCTCAACAAAATGCAGTAAGAATAAGCTTTTACGAAGCAGGATAAGCAGGTAACAAAGAACAACATGAGAGACAGAAGGGAGATCAGTAAGGTAAAGAAGAATTTCAATAAAATTAAATTTGTAAGATACAAATTAAAAACTCATTTTAAAAGGTGATGAGAATATTGAACACCACCTATAATACCAAAGCATGAATGGAGTGATGTGGAAGCTCAACTGAGAAGGTATTATGCAATGTACAGGACAAAGGAATAAAATTATGAAAGAGAACATAATAATTTGTAAGACTTCAAAAGAAGTCAATAAATAACTAGTATTCTTGAATAAGAAATTGAAACATACAAAACAAAACCAGTAAGTAAAGATATGATAGAAGAAAACTTGTTTGATTTACCTGCTTATGTACATTTGATTGACTTTACTAAATTCAATACAAAACAATAAAAGGGACCCACAAAACTCATATAATCAAACTTTTGAATTGTAAGGGAAATCTATAATAATTTAAAAACTCAAATATCTAAATAAGAAGAAAAAAGGAAAAGAAAAGATTGTTCACAAAGGAAAAGTTTATCCAGCTAACTTCAGAGTCATTGTAACTGTAAATATTTTCAGGCAGTGAAAAAATATTAAGAATTTTGAAAGGAAAATATTGTAATCTAAAAATTTCATACTTAGACAATGCATTTTCTCATGGAAACATTATGGAATCAACCAAGATGTGCATCAACAGAAGAGTGGATTGAAAAATTTATATATATATATATATATATATATATATATATATATATATATATATATTGGAATATTATTCAGCAATAAAAAAGATTGAAATTATGTCATTTGCAGCAAAATGGATGGAACTGGAGAATGTTATTTTAAGCAAACAAACCCAGTCCTCAAAAGAGAAATATTGTATGTTCTCACTAATGTATGGGAGGTAAATCTAACTTAAAGGAAGAAAAAAAATATATATGTAGATATGTAAAAATAAACATTACCTACCTAAGGCCTGCAGCCATAGCCCTGTGTCATCCAATCCTGTCAGATCTCAGAAGCTAAGAAGGATTGGGCCTGGTTAGTACTTGAATGGGAGACTGCCTGGGAACACCAGGTGCTGCAGGCTTGGGAGAAGGACCCGGCAACCCACTCCCAAAAATCAGTCCACCATTGAAAACCCTATGAACAGCAGAGAAGCGCTGACAATAGTGTTTTTTCTGTTGTATGTAGGGTCCCTATGAGTCAGATACCGACTTGACGGCACCTAACGAGGACAACAACAACTTACCTAAAAAGGGAAAATATAAGCAGAGTAGGAAGAAGAGGGGGAATTAGAAGGTAGGAGTGAAGTGGGGGTAAAGGAGAAGGGGAGGAAAATTAAATAGAGCAAAAAAAAAAAAGGGGAAAAGGGAGAGAAGAAAATTTCAAAATATATGATGCAAATATATGAATACATGGGAAAAATGGGAGGAAGGAAAGAAAAGTTAATGAGAATATAACCTATGAATGCATGCAAGTTTTATTACATATTAATCAAATGGTTCTATAAAATATATAAGTTGATGAAAGTATAGCCAAAAGTGATGTAATAGCTACATAATGGAAATAGCAAAAGTTCTTATTACTCTGTACCCCACCAACATTTATAAATGAAGAAAAAATTGAGGGTGGTTTTAGATGCATAAATGGTCAGAAAATTGGGTAACTATAACAAATTAATTAAAGAGTTGTTCCAAATTAATTTTAAAGGATTATATTTTAAAACCTAAAGGTGAAAGGGCCATAGCACCAAAGGATTTGAGAGGTTTTCCTTTTCTTTATTTGGATCAAGACTTCTGCAGCTTCCTTATTTAGTTACTTACTTAAGATGCTGGGGATCAAACCCAGGGTCTTATGCATGGTAGGCAAGTGCTCTTCCACTGAGATACACCTCCCAGCTCAGGCGCCACTTTAGATAATGCATCTGTAGATTGACTCTGTAAGCCATTGCTCTCATTTTTTTCTCTTCAACTCCTACATTTTTCCTATCACCAGGATGCCTATTTCTCATATCTCATTCTTTACCTCACAGGTAAGAGGAAACTTTTGCTAGATCCAATAACCTAAGAAGGTAGCACCTGTAGATACATAAAATACTGTATTTACATGGCTAAGACATTATGCTTGGCAATTTCTGTTTCTTATACAAGGCAATATATTGATAACATTTTTTTTCCTCTTTTACCAATTTTTCCCCCTTAATGAGATCTTTGTTATGCCTGGGTTTGTTTTATGGATTAGAAAATTTAGTAAGATTAGTCAACTTTCTCAAGTCCCAACACTTAGCAAGGACTAAGTTTTAATTTGTATTTTCTGTTTTCAGGCAATAATAAAAGCCTTCTGCCACTTCCATAGCTACTGATGCTGCTGGAACCACCATAGCCATCTTGGTTTTGTGGTTTGGCAAAATATTGGTCTCCACTACCTTTGTTGTTGTTGTTAGGTTCTGTCGAGTCGAGTCCGACTCATAGCGACCCTATGTACAGCAGATCGAAACACTTGCCGATTCTGTGCCAGGCAAACAATCTTATTTATGTTTAAGCCCATTGTTGCAGACACTGTGTCAATCCATCTGGTGGAGGGTTTTCCTCTTTTGCGTTGACCTGCCACTCTCCCAAACATGATGTCCTTCTCCAGGGATTGATCT
>VMDO01028023.1:0-24520 GCA_007922755.1 Pedetes capensis
CTATGTATGTTTACCTACATATGAATTTTTATTTAAATGCAAACATAACTTTTTTAATTCTGTCCATTAATAGAGTCTGAGAGAAGAATATTCTAAGAATATGCTTTAAATCTGATAAACACCTTTTTGGCTATTAAAAAAAAGAACACAATCTAGCACCCAGGTATTCGTTTCTAAATGCCACTATCCATAAAAATACCCGGAATGAACTCTAAGCATTAAATAAATGATAGATGCTAATTCTCAACACATCTTGCCTCCAAACCTGTATAATAAATTAGAAGGTAATTGTAAGGAAAATCATAAAAGTTTTTACCCAAAATGAGTGCATTGTTGCTTTTCCTGAAATGTCAGAAAACTATATTAGTGCCTATTTTCTGAGGTATTATTCATATAGTTGGAATGAGCACTGGATAATTCATCTCTTGGTAACTGGGTTAACTGGTCATCTCATTCTTCAACTTGTATAACTCATTTACTTCCCTAGGTTTTCTAGTTTTTTTGTTTTGTTTCTGTTTTTGTTTTTGTTTTTGCAGAACTAGGAGATTGAACCCAGGGCCTCATGCATGCTTTTGCAAGTGCTGTATCACTCAGCAGCACTCAAAGCCCAGTTTTTATTTTTTATTTCAAGTCAGAGTCTCACTAAGTTATGCAGACTGCCTCTGTGATCCTCTTTCCTCCATTTCCTGAGTCACAGGGACTATAGGACTACAGGCATGTGCCAATGCACCAGGCTTCTAGTTGATCTTAATGTTACACTATGTATTTATTCTATGTTAGCCTGTACTAAAATTGTAGTTAAGTTTACATGTTTGTGGACACAAGAGTAAAATGAGTTAAGACAAAGCCGCTATTTATCCAAGTGTAACAGAAGGGGTCCTACAAGAACAACATGCAGACACACAATTTCTGGTTACCCTTGATGTAGGCATCCTCCTCATGATAATACATTGAAGAAATAAGTCACACATAAATGATGACATTAATTATGAATGGGGTCGTGTGTAGTAAAGGGAGGAGTTTTGACTACAAATGATAGATTGAATTTCAGCGCTTTGCCTAAAGGTGATAACTGCAAAAAATATTCTGCTGATGTTTCAACTTAGAGAACTTTACATATCCTGTCTCACTCAACAATGTGAAGCCATTCAGTCACACACACCAGATTTGAGTGCATCAGTATGGTTTCCCTTGTTCTACCTACACTCATTACCATATGGGCCAAAGCCACAAGCTGGATGATGAAAGCCAAATTTCTCAGTATAGGAAAGATGAATCACAAATATGAAGAAAGCTAGACTGAATGTGGTGACATTTTACTATACATGTTGTATGTGCTCATAGCTTTAAATATATATATATGTGTAAAATATTAGATATATGTCTATATATATATATATGTTTATTTATATACAAACATAAGAAAAGCACAACCTCCAGGTGACTATTATGAATTGGCTTGAGCTGTTAACAACTGAGCCTGATTGCTCCATTGATTGATTTTCCTCCTCCCCCTGTCACCGAGAAGGACTAAGCATCCTCAAAGACATTAGGAATGAAAAATATAACAACGATGATGAGGAGGACAATGGAGATCATAACAACTACAACAACCAGGCCTAAGGTGTCAGCAAAACAATGTTCTGCATTTCATATGGATTGTTTCACATATCCTCAAAAGATGTGGTACCTATACCATTTTTTATCCCCTATGGAACATTGATAAACTCAGAAATGTTCAGATGCTTAAAACCACAGAGTTAATGGAGGTTTAAAAATGACTTTCATCAAAGGGTGTAAATTTTTGATGTTTAATTAGTAGTAATTTAATTAATAATAATCAAGGAGCTCTAGATTATAGAATGGGAAGCAGAGGCGAAGGGTCACTTTCCTTATACCCTTCGTAACACAAGTCTGTAGGTAGCTGTCCTTTCTAAAACCTTGCTCAAAGCTGTCTAAAAACCTTGCCAAAATCTTGCCAATTTTGTCTAAACAGGCTCTAAAGCCATTGTAGCATACAACAGTAAGTCAGAATAAAACAGTTTTCCTCCATAGGTACCTGAAAATAATATGCTTAGACTTCTTGCAAGTAATCCACTATGTCTGAATCAAAAGCTTGGAACTGTTTCTTATTTGCACATATCAAGCTGTACCTAGAAAATGCAGGGTTGGCCTCAGGCATTTAAGAGCTGCCTGTGGTTGAAACACCTTTGGTCTACATCAGAGTGTGCCTATTAATGTTTTTGTGGGAGCACATAAACCAATACTAGCCCATCTGTTTGGTTTATCATTTTCTATTCCCAAGAAATAAACAGTTTGGAAGTCTGACCAATTTAAACTTAGAATTGTTTAGCCCTATTGGCCCAGATTGAGCTCTGCTCTCAGAGTAAAGTCAGCGAGGGGGAAAAAAACAGATTTTGGTTTACAAACACCAATATTTTGGAGGTTTTGATCCTTGTGCAAGAGAAATGAATGATCAGGAAAAACCCATAATTTAAAATCTATGCTTCTTAGAAGTTTTCAAATTTAATGAGACTCACATTGTATTCATGAATCCCATAGTTACAGCTTCTTGTTTTAGGACTATTTTGGGCAGTATTCTCAGATACCTACAAATGAATTCAGTTATACAGGGATTAAACTAAACTGCAAAGCAAGATGTTCTCCTTGCTCATACAATTTCTGTATTCATTTTTTTCATCTCCGTTTCAAGTTCAGGTGCCTGGAGGATATCCTCAGATTGGTTGAGTTTAAAAATTAAAGCGTATAGGAATATAGCTCAGAACTTATTTAGATATAGATTTCCCCTACTACAATTGATTTTTTTTTTCTTTCAGAGAACTGACTCTTTCAAAACAGGAAATATAAATCCTTTGTTGGTTCCATGCTCTGGGAAACAGGGAAAGTTGTATTTCTGTTTGTGCTTTTTTATGATAAATAAGAAAATATTATTATCTCAGTGGCAAAAAAAGGGCAACATTCACTAAGGTTACATTTATTCCAAAAAAAATACTGAGAAAATTAGAGTAGAAATAAACATTTCAAACTCAATCATGGACCTAGTAAGGTCATCCACTTACCTCTGTAAAAACATAATGAGATCTCACAGAGCACTGTTTTACTGAGTAGTTAACCATAAAGCCTTGGAGAACAAATGAAGAAAGTGGTCCAAGAGGTAGTAATTTTTGATAGAAGTAAAATGAGAAGTATCAGAAAACAGCCCAACATAGATGACAAAGAAACTAAAATTCCTTCTAGAGAGAGAAATGTCTTTCATTTAATCACTCAATAACATATGACTGCTGTCAAATGTCCAAAAATCCAGGTAAGTAAAGGTGAAGGAGAAATACACAGAATAGCAACAATTAGAGCAGAAAAACAGCACAATTGTGGATATGTGCATATGAGGAGAGATTTAAGAAGGCCTGCTGTTTTTAACTGCATATCAGCTTTACTGTCAACAGAATGAAATCATAATCCAGGAAGACAGGAATTCATGAGCAGGAAGGGAAGATTTAAGCAAGTCAAATGAAGATGTGGTGTGGTTTGCATGTGTTCCCCAATCCATGGGTTGGAAATTCAATCCCCAGTGTTTGTAGGATTGGGAGATGGGGCTAATGGGAAGGGTTTGGGTCATGAGGATCCATGGGTAGGTGAGTGCTGTTATCATGAGTGGGCTTGTTACAACAGAATGCATTTAGTCTTCTCTCTGTGTCTCTCTCTCCTCCTCTTCTCTTCTCTTCTCTTCTCTTCTCTTCTCTTCTCTTCTCTTTTCTCCTCTCTCTCTCTCTCTCTCTCTCTCTCTCTCTGTCACCTTCTTTGTTCTTTTGCCATAGGATGATGCAGCAAGACCCTTGCTGGACACTCTCTTCTTCCAAGCATCCAGAACCATAAGAAAATACTTTTCTGTTCATTACAAATTGCCCAACCTGTACTATTCTGTTATAGCACCACAAAACAAACAAAACAGGATCTTTTAGATGTGTTGTAGTCAATCTCAGATGTTTTAATTAACAATGAAATATATAATAAGCCATTATAATAAGTATTTCTTGGATCCTTTTTTTCAAACTAAATTTAAAATTCATGCCAGTGTTGCTCAAGTAACAACATCATTAGAGACTATATCATCCTGGTCAGGTTTTCTAGGTAAAGAGCACTTTTGATTATCTTTTCAGAAATCATTCTTGGTTTGGGTCCACTTGTAATCGACATGCATCAGCTATGCATCATATAGATGTCACACTCACAAGGATACTTTCAAGTACTATCAGTACGAAGTGGAAAGAAGGGCAGAAACAAACCCTAAGGATAAATTATAGATTCCTCATTAAACTTTCATATGTTGGTTAGAAATTAAGCAAAAGTATGTTTTATTATTTAATTTGATAATAATTATAATCCTCATTCTAAAATTTACTTGAGGAATCCTCCTCAAGTACAGAAATAGTATAAAAAATAGAAATGTTGATACGAATTTGTAGGACATTAAATGAAATAAATCTGATGCATAAAGACAAAATCTACATGTCTTTCATGTGTGGATTTTTTTTAAAAAAGTTAATTGAAACACATAATAGTGATTATTAGGTGCAGGTAATGATGACAGGCAGGGAGGATAAGGGGAAGCTAGATAATGGGTAAAAAAACACAGAAGCAATAAGTTCTAGTATTCTACAGAACAGGGGATGGGGCACTATACTTCATATAAACCTATTATATATTACAATTAGAAAAGGGGAGCTCAAATTCTCCAAGCACAAAGTCAGGATAAGTAGGTAAATACATGGATTGCCCTGATTTTATCAGTACACATTGTATACATGTATTGAAATATCACAGTGTACCATATAAACGTGTACAATTACTATGTGTTAATCAAATAAATTAAAAAACAGCCAAGTACAGTGGCACACACCTATAATCCAAGCAGCTCAGGAGGCTGAGACATGACAATCAAGAGTTTGAGGCCAGAGGTAGCTTGCATGACTTAGTGAGAACCTGTTTCAAAATTTAAAAATTAAAAATTGGCAGGGGATGCAGCCCAGTTGCCCAGTACTTGTAAAATATGTACAAGGCCTGGGTTTAACCCTTATGTTAAAAAAAATTCAAATATGTTTAAGGAGGTGATTTAATCATTATATACTGTGTACATTTACAAAATTATTACATAGTGTCCCATAAATTTGAATAATTTAAATAACAAGAAATAGATAATAAGAAATATCAAAATTTATAATTTAATAAGTTTGTTCAGATATAAAAATTTAAAACTAAATTTTAAAAAGTGTTTATACTAGGGAATATGGAAGGTTTTGTTTTATTGCTGCCATGAGCTAGTTTCATCTTATTCTCATCCTCAGACTTGATGTCACAATACATACAGAAACATAGAAGAAGATAAAAACTAACAACAGCAGAGGAAACTTTATTAAGTTAGACCTGACTACATGCTAAGTTCTGAGAAGAATTTAATATAGATGTAAATAGACAATTTTGAAAAGTAATTGGCAACTCTCTTAGAACTTTTAAATTACAGAAGTGTGATATGTCGAATACGCAGAAAATATTAGTAAGTTTATGAACACAGTGTCTTCCAAGGATGTTAAAGTTGTCTGAGCTTATATATTTTTAAAATCTGTCTCTGCCAGAAATCTGCCTTTTGAGGTAATAATGGCTTTCTCCCTTCTCACGCTGCTAGCATTTCCTCTCTTTCTGTGAACATTCGTAGCAATAAATCTTGAGAATCCATTATGGCCTGAGAAAAACAAAGAGGGTGGACAAGAATGTGTTTTATCTTGAGATGCAGGCAGTGTAAATGAAAGAGCATTAAAACACATACAATGGGGATTACACATTTTGTGAGGAAATTATGATAGCTTTTTAAAAATTATACCTCCCAAAATATTTATTTCTTAATAGTTACTGGATTAATCAATAAAGAAGAGAGAAACTTGTTCAGGCCAGTATACCTACTAGAAATATCTGCTAAATATTGCTTTTTAGCTAAAAGCTGCGGAAATGAGATTGTCTCAGGTATAAGATGCGAAAATAATCAAAGAATTTTTCCTCTACCGTGCCCCACAGAAAAAGAGCTCTGGAGCTATAAGAATTTTTTACATTTCAAAAAATAAAAGTATTAAATATTTCCTACTCAATAGTGGGGTCGGGATTTAGCTCAGTTGGTAGAGTGCTGCGCCACAGTCTCTGAGGTCCCGAGTTCAATTCCAAGCACCACAAAAATGGGAGAAGGGCCTGGCAATCCACTCCCAAGGCAATCCTGAAACAGTCAGCCATTGAAAACCCTATGAGGGTCACTATGAGTCAGATACCGACTGGACGGCACCTAACAACAACAACAACAACAACAACTCAATAGTGAATCATTCTAATGCCAATTATTAAAAAATCTACCCAAATATAAAAACAACAGAGCTCTCTCTTTTAAAAGATACTGAGTAGCAAAGTTTATAATGTTCGTAAGAACACTTATGAAATAATTATGTGACTATGTAAATAAGCCTATAAATGTAAAAAGTAAAAAAAATAGCATTAACTTAATTATGAACTAATGTCTCAGATGACTATCTGATTTTGGCAATATATGTGTATCACTATATACATTTTTGGCCCACAGCTATACCACCATGGCATCTGATCCCATCAGCTCTCAGAAGCTAAGCAGGGTCTGGCCAACTTATTCCTTGGATGGAAGACCACCTGTTAAGACCAGGTGCTATAGGCTTGGGAGAAGGACCAGCAATCCACTCCCAAAAAACAATCAGCCATTGAAAACCCTATGAATAGCAGAGAAACACTGACATAATACTGAACATGGCACAGTGTCAAGGAGTGTTTCATCTGTACTATGTAAGTTTATTATGAGTTGAACCTAATTTGATAACACCTAACAACAACATATACATTTTATGTGCATACATAATTTGCCTAAATTATATATCTCTCTACATATACATAAAAAAGTTATCACACTAGAAACATCCAGGATCTTATTTATATCTGTTTGGATTCTATCCTTCACTAAAAAGTAAGACATCCAAGATCACACTGGCAAATTTTCAGAAAAATTCATACACACACACACATACACACACACACACACACACACACACACACACACACACACAGAAAATACAGTCTTAGTTCAGGCTTCTAAAAAATTAGTCTATACTGAGCAATTTAAACAACAGATATTTATTTCTGACAGTTTTGGAAAGTCTAGGAAGTCCAAGATCAGTGTGCCTACAGATCTCTTACCTGGTAAAGGGCCTGCTTCCTGGTTTGCAGATGGCCATCTTATTACCTCATCATATGGCAGAGAGCAGAAAGAGGGCTAGTTCTTTCTCTTCTTGTAAGAATAATAAACCCATCATGTCTGTTTCGCCTTCATGATCTAATTACTTCCCAATGTCTCCACCTTCTAATACCATCACATTAGGACTACAACATATAAGTTTAGGGTGGACACACTCAGTTCATAGCATATTCTGTTTTCTCTTAGGAGATACAAAGGGCTGTGTAGTCACTGTATAGTAGCATGTATTTGGAAGTTACTTCTTCCTCCTCAGTCCTATCTAGTGGTGGCATTTTTGTACGTATCATCAAGCCTCCCTCAAGACTTGGTGCTAAGATAAATGACATTCTTTTGGAACAATATCTCATCTTATTTTCTAAAACATCCATGTTTCTTTGAGGTAATTGCCAATAGAATTTATACCTCTAACACTCCATTTAGCTCCAATTTTAATTCATCTCCTGAATCACACTCTGCCTCTAAGTCTGTAGAGCACAGACAGTGGTCTGTCTTTCATTACCTACTTATGTCAATCAACATAAAAGTAAACTGATAGAACCACAATGTAAAATTATAATAAAATGTTTCAACACCCTTCTTAATAATTGTATGAACAATAAAACAGAAAGTAAACATATAGAGTTAAAAACTCAATACCAATGGACTTAATCTAATTGACCTTTATAGTACATTCAGTTCAATAAGAGATTATATATATTTTACTTGCACAAAGATCAAATTAATATTAAAAAAAGAAAAACACATCTAGCCAAGTATGGCACATATATGTAATCCCAGGACTTGAAAGGTTGAGGCAGGAGCCTGGGCTACATAGTGAGTTCCAGGCTAGCCCTGGACTACATCATGAGACCATCAATAAATAAAATAAATAAATAAATAAATGAATGAATAAATAAACAAACAAACAAACACACATACATCAATACATTTTAAAATATTCAAATAATTTCAAATGTGTTTTCTGACCATAATAGGATTATAAAAGGGATTAAAGAAAGATATCTGAAAAATTGTAGAAGACATGAAATTGAAATAATATACTTCTAAACTTCGCAAAAAACTTCTCCTTTCTCTATGAAAAGGAAAATTACAATATATTTTTATCTTAATGAAATGATAACACAACATATTTAAAATCTGAATGAGGTCTCAAAATCAAAACCTAGAAGGAAAATTATTCCTCTAAGTGCCTATTTAGGAAAGAAGAGAGCCAGGTATGGTGGCACATGCTTTTAATCCCAGCCATTTGGGAGGTGGAAGCAGGAGGATCACAATTTTGAGTCTAGAAGCATCCTCACAACTTAGTGAGACCCTGACTCAAGATAAAATATAATGATAGGCCTAGGAGTGTAGCTTAGTGGTATGTTTGAGGCCTTGGGCTCAGTCCCCCAGTACTGAAGAACAAAACAACAAAAAATAAATAAAAAAATAAAAAGGCGAAAGAAAGGAAAAGATGAGAAAAGGAAAGAAAAATAATTATAATTATAATTCACTACCTTATCCATTTGTTGTTGTTGTTAGGTGCCATCGAGTCGGTATCCAACTCATAGCGACCCTCATAGGGTTTTCAATGGCAGACTGTTTTCAGGATTGCCTTGGGAGTGGATTGCCAGGTCCTTCTCCCATTTTTGCGGTGCTGGGAATTGAACTCGGTACCTCAGAGACTGCAGTGCAGTTCTCTACCAACTGAGCTAAATCCCAGCACCTTATCCATAGGAACTTTTAAAAAGAAGGCAAATTGAAGCTAAAGCAAAAGAAATGAAATAAACAGAGAAGAAACTGGATGTAATACAGAACGAGAATCAAAAGAGAAAAATCAGTTCAAAAGCTTTTTCTTTCTGAAGTTCCAAACACTAGTAAACAGCTAAACAGTCATAAAGAAAATTAAAAAGTGACAGATTATTAATGTCAGAAACAGGAGATATGGCATCATTACAGATGCTATAGACATTAATGTAATAATAAGAAATATTGTGAACATGTGTCAGTAAATTTGACAATTTAGCGGAAGCTGATACATTTTTGAGTACAGTTTAGCAAAGTTCACTCATGAGTAAATAGATAACTAATCATAACTTTTCCCACTCACCTTTATTCTCTCCCCCTTAAAAAGGAATCTTGGCTCAGAGGACTTTACTGATAAATTCAGCAAAATAATTAAGGAAGAATTCATACCACTTCTAGCCAAACACTTACAGAAAACTTAAGAGGCAATAATACTTCCACATTAATCAATGAAGCCAGTATTTCAATATACTATATGACACACCCATGTCTATACTAAGATTTCTTTGAAAATGTTTATGGAAGCTTTAATTTTAGTACCCAAACTGGAAACCACCCATCTTTCCTTCAACAAGTGTAAAATATGCACACAATAAATTACTCCTAGGTAACAAAAGCAAGTTAAATATTGATACACAAAACAGCATGGCTGAATCCCAAATTATGTTAAATAATAGAAGTCAGGAAAAAAGCAGTTCACACGGTATAATTCTATTTATTTAAAATTCTAGGAAATCAAACTAATATATAGCGACACAATACAGATAAACTGGAAACGAAAACTGGGTGGAGGGAGACATGGAGGAAAAGAAGGAAGGACTGCACAAGAGGAAAAACAGAACTCTGGAAGGCAATAGATATATTCATTATTTTGAGCATGGTCATAACTTTATGGGTATATATGTTTGTCAAAACTTTTGCCAGGAACTGCAGTACATACCTGTAATCCCAACGGCTCAACAGGCTGAGGCAAGAAAATTGCAAATTTGAGGCCAGAGGCAGCCTGGACAACTTAGAGAGACAATTTGACTCATATGTGTGGGTTCAACCCTCCAGTACTTAAAAAAAGAAAAAAAGTAAATTTCAATTAGGAGGGGTTTATTATTTTATATATATTTTACTCAATAAATTTGTTGTAAAAACATATATCACATTATCATAATGTCTTCTTGGGGCCAGATGTAATGGTCACATTTTTCCTTTGCTTAAATTGACAAATCAAAAGCATTTGATAAATATCACTATCCTCTCCTCCTTGAAAGTTTTACTTCCATTTTCAACACTCCTACTTTTCTGGTATTGCTTTATTTCTGCTTAAACCCTTCTTTGTTGGGTCGCTCATTGCCGTTAATCTTATTTATCCCAATGACTTATACTTTCCTCTTAAGGCTGACTACTCCCAACTCACACTCTGACGGTTTATCCCATCGAAATACTTCAGATACATATATTTCTAACTAGATATTGAGACTAGGCCTCATACAGATATATTCAAAACAGAGCTGTCAATTTTACACCTAGCCTCTTTTATCCTTTTTGTGGAGTAGTTCTCAACATTTCCATTAATAACACCAGCACTTAAAGTTAAAAATCTTAGTTATTATCTTTGATTCTGTCCTTACTGCCCAGTTTCTATCCAGTCCAACAGGAAGTATCATTGGCTCTGTTGTCAACATATAAATGGGTTTTGTTTGTTTGGTTGGTTGGTTTTCTTTCCTTTCTTTCTTTCTTTCTTTCTTTCTTTCTTTCTTTTTTTCTTTCTTTCTTTCTTCCTTTTTTTTTTTACAGAGTCTCTATTGCCCAGGCTAGTCTGGGACTGCTTGTCAACTTGAGTGAGTTTCTGGCCTCAGCTTGTAGAATGCTGATGTGCCACCAAGCCCAACTCCTTGATACCTAACTGAATCCAATAATTTCTCACATTCTTAAACCATTACTGTCCTTGTCTGAATCATTACCACTTCTCACACAAACTACAACAAACTTTCTCTTACCCTCATATAATCCATTTGTCACATAGCAGAGTGACATTTTAAAATCACAAGTGAGAGTTTTATCAGTAGTATATTTAAATCCCAGCTATGATTTCTCATTACTCTTATAAAAAATCCCAACTTCTTATGGCCTAGCAGGCTGTATATGATCACAACTTTACCGCTTTTTCTCCTGTCTCTTCTATCCTAGAATTCAGGCCTCTGATTTACCTCCTGTGCATTCAGCACACTAAGCTTGGTAAAGGCTAGAAATAGGATTCACTGTTTAGGGACAAAGAAATAGAAACCAAAGCGTTTGAGTTGGACCTTTGCTTTGCCAGTTATTTTCTGTGTGATTGTGGTCAGTACTCAGTCAGGTGTCTGTACATAACTGAAAGACTATCTTAGGTATATGATTCGTTAGCCTGGAAAGATGAGAAGACACAGAGTTAAGGGTTAGTTAGGTTTTGTCTTCTCTTTTGTTGCTATCTGTAACACATTCCTAAATAAATTTTTCAGTAGCATAGCCCTTTGAATGTTAATTTTATTAAAATTATCAAAAGCATAATATCTTTGAGTAAATCATAAATAAAACTACAGTGTATTCTTCATATTAAGTTGCCTTCTAGTTCTTTCTTTTTTTTTCCCAATTCACAGAAAAGTCACTTTAAGAAACTGATTCTTTCTGAGATAGGTGGTGTTTCAAGGCTGCAAAATGATGAAAAGTTAGTCAGCTTAATAACAGCCAAGAAACAAGATAAGCTTGACTAAATACATGTAAGCAAAACCACTAGTGCTTTGCTGACTAGAATTGCCTTGCTTAGGGCAGAAATAAATTTAACATTCAGAGCTTTCCAAGAAGTAATTAGCTCTAAACTGTCCCAAGCAGAATTAGCCACTTTTTCATCTAGACTTACATTAAACTTAGTAATTGACCTTTTTAAGCCATTTACCTATTAAATTTTTTAAAAGTACTCATATAAATGTCTCCCTCACCATCTAGACTATGAGTTACTCAAAAATAGGTACCTTGTATTCTCCAGAACAAAGGACTTTTTTTAACTGTCCACCATTTCACTCCTGCTGTTAACTATTTTGTGATTTATTTTTTATCAACAAATTTATACATATGTATATATCATGCAAAATATGTTATTTTAAAATATGTATACAACTAAGTGCTGTGATGCCTGTAATCCCAGGGGGGAGGTGGAGGCAGGAGGATGTCAAGTTCAAGACCAGAGGCAGTCTGCATAATTTAGCTAGACCCTGTCTCAAAAAGTAAAAAAATGGGTGGAGGGTGCAGCTCAGTGGTATAGCACTTGCAAAGCATGCAAGTGCAAGGCCCTGGGTTCAACCTCCCATCCGGCAAAAAATTAATTAATTAACTAATTAATTAATTAAAATAAAGTATGTATACATTGTATAATGGCTAAGTGGGGCTGAGGATAATTAACACGAACTATTTTTACAATATTTTTCATATTTATGCAATCAAGTTTCACTATTTTGTCACAAAAGAAAATTACAGCATAGGTACAGCTCATTTTGCATATAGTTTTAAATTATGAATCTATTTGTGTGCAATAGAATGGAATAAGATGAAAGATAATTGATATACTCAAACTTACTTCATTAGTTTCTGACAATATGTGCCAGACAGGGTATCATATGATAGTCAGAGTAATTCTTTATATAAGCAGACTGAATGAACTTCCAGAAGACAATGTTATTAACATTTAATTTTTCCATCAAGTAGAAGCAATTATATAGCTAATGCAGAGGATTTTCTCTATTCAATGTATGAGATTTTTCTATAAATAAATCATTGCTGAAGAAATACAGTTTTTTAGGTGAAAAGAATAATAAGAGACCATATGAAACAAAAGTATGACCAAATTACAAGCAAAAACAGGGATGATCTTAGGGAAACTGTATAAGTCGTACTTGGTAAGTGAAATCTGACTCAATGTGCTAATTTCTCAAACAATTGTTGTTGTCAGGTGCTGTCCAGTTGGGTCTGACTAATAGCGACCCTATGTACAACAGAACAAAATATTCCCGACACTGTGCCATGCCTAGCACTATATCAGTCATTCTGTGCTATTCAAAAGGTTTTTGACAGCTGATTGTTTTGGAATTGTTTCAGGAATAGGTTGTCAGGTCCTTCTCCCACTTTGGCAGTGCTGGGGATCAAACCCAAGGCCTCAGAGAGCACAGAGCAGCATTCTACCAACTGAGTTAAACCCCAGCCCCTTTCAGACAATATCTTCCTATAATACTGGTATCAACTAAAGAAAACTAAACTCCAATGACATTTTATTTTGTTCCAATAACCTATTAAAATAGAAGGTAACGGCTAGTTTCTGGAATAAGGAGATAATTTGAATTATACTATGGTATACTGAATTCAGAATGACACCATATTAAAACCCTCTGCCAAGTGCTCTCAGGAAATGTGCATGCTTTCTAATACTTCCCTATCTGGGCAAATGTCTTCAAAATTTATTATCTTATCTAGTCATTTGTGAAGGAAAAATCTTCTCCTGGTTTTTCTGAAGGTCTTTTGTGGTGGGGAGAGATATATAGGGTGATAATTTTTCAGTCAGAAATTGTTTATCTTTAAAAATTTTTTGATTCTGTTAGCAGTGGAAACCACTATCTTAACACTGGTAAGGTATTTACCTGACTTTCCTCTTTTCTTTTTACCTATTTTAATCTATCCTTCACATTACTAACAAAAAGATCATTACAACATAAAAATGTCTTAAAATGAAGTTCCTCAGATCTTAATGAGGTGATTTCTTCAATATCTGTAAATATTTTGTTATAACTAATTTTTGCTACTTTTGATTATCTCCAAGTTTTTAATTTACATATCAATTTTCACATTTAGAGCAATTAGTGGTTAATATATAAAGAATTCAAACTTTATTTTAAGTGAAATTAAACCTGATTGTGAGGTGATACAATTTTTTGTAAATATATCATATGTATTTGAATCTTCAAAGAACATTTAAAGTTAATATGGCTTGTTCTACCCACTGAAAGTATTCGTAGTCACCCAAAGTATTAAGTCTGTATCTGTACCTCACTATTTAACTGTTACACATTTCTGTAATGTTAATGTATAATACCTGGATACATTGTCATTATTATTGTTGTTGTTCTTAGGTACCCTCCAGTGTTGAGTCAGTATCCAACTCACAATGACCCTAAGTACATCAGGTGAAACACTACTGTCAATGCTTCTCTTCTGTTCATAGGGTTTTCAATGGTGGATTGATTTTTGGGAATGGGTTGCCGGGTTTGTCTCCCAAGCCTGCAGCACCTGGTATTCCCAGGCGGTCTCCCATCCAAGTACTAACCAGGCCCGATCCTGCTTAGCTTCTGAGATCTGATGGGATGCCACAGGGCTACTGCAGGCTGTCATTATTATTACTGCGAAGTAAATCATTAGCTAGAAAAGAGAATAATATATTTATACTTTTGAATACAACATATTACTTTGAATTCTGCTGTAAAACTAGAATAGAAAAGAATAGAAAAATGATTTAGGTGGTAATATGAGTTTATACTACTACATATTTTTAAAAGTTAATTTCTAAGTCAATTTTATGAAATACATATTATTATCCCCAATCTACAGATGTAGAATCTGAAGCTCTAGTGACCAACTTGACTTTTCAAAGGTGATTCAGTCAGTGTGAAGGACAGAAATTAAGCGCATTTTTTTTTTTACGAAAGCTTGTGAATTTCCATTACATAAAGCTGTATGTAAAACTTTATTAAATAAGTTCTTGTTTCTATATGCTACTTCTCATTTTTCCATGGGTGTAAGTTGGCAACTTTCCCTTGAATTTACACTCATTAAGGAAAAGTAATATGTATCATGATATTTTTATTTCTACACCTTATAGAGAATCACTATAATTTCTAGTTGCAGCAAATGAAAGAAGGCCTTCACATTAAGTCATAATGTATTCCAAAATGGAAAAATGAGGTTTGCATATTAAAATTTGTACAGTCAAAAATAAAAATGCTAGTAATTTCACACATAATAGGGTATTGAATATGATAGGGGATTATTTAAGTTGTGTAACTATCAAACACACATGATTCACATTAATTTTAAGTCAGTTAAACTACATTATAAATTTATTACAATAAAAACTAAAAACTATAATTAACTGTGAGATAATTTGTTAAAAATCATTAAGGTAGAATGTGTTCCTTGCTCTACGTTAATTTTTCATAGAGGAAATCATTTAAAAGTCTATTTCAAAATGTTCTATTTTAACGAATTTCATAAGGTTAAATTATACAGTGAATCAAAACATTCAAATAACAAAATTTCTTTCAGAGCATAGGAAGTAAACTATTCTGAAGAAGATGCAATGTTCTATACTTTTTTTAAATATAAATTTGTTCAATTATATATAAGCAAATTTTGGATCATAGCAATGGAAAGTTACATACTGTCTTAACATAGGAAAGAATGTTGTTAGGTGCTCTCAAGTTGGGTCCAACTCATAAGGACCCTATGTACAACAGAAGGAAACACTCCCCAACAGTGTGCCATACCCCATACTATGTCAGTACTTCTTGGCTATTCACAGGGTTTTCAATGACAGATTATTTTGAGATTGTTTAGGGAGTGGGCTGCCAGGTCCTCCCATGTTTGTGGTGCTAGAGATCGAATCCAGGGTCTCAGGGAGTACAGAGCAACACTCTACCAACAGAGCTAAACCCCATCCCCATTAAATGTTATATAAAAATGTTTGGGGAGGAAATAAAGTCAAGATTATTATCATGTTTAATGAAAGATAAAAGTCTAATTATTGTGATTTAAAATTTTCTTTATTATAAGTTATAGGAAGAAAGGACTAGAAAAAAAATGTGGAACTAGGAAAGGTCAAAAATAAAAGAGGACTTTCTTTTAAGAAGTTAGAAATGGGAAGCTAAATATGGCTCTTCCTCAAGAAAGAAAGAAAGAAAGAAAGAAAGAAAGAAAGAAAGAGAGAGAGAGAGAGAAAGAGAGAGAAAGAAAGAAAGAAAGAAAAAGCAAGCAAGCAAGCAAGCTAGTTAGGTCTGGTGCTGTGGCACATGCCTTTAATCCTAGGGATTCTGGAGGTGGAGGGTAGGCAAGAGGACCAGAGTCCCAAGTTTGAGGCCAGAGGTAGCCTGCATAACTTAATGAGACTCTGTCTCAAGATAAAAAATGAAAAAAGGCCTAGCAGATTAGTTCAGTGGAAGAATACTTATAAAGTATGTGTGAGGCTGTGAGTTCAACTCCCCAGGACTGCAAAAAGGAAGAAAGGAAGGAAGGTAGGAAGGAATGAGAAAGGAAGAAACGGGAAATAAAGGAAAGGGGAAAGGGAAAGGGAAAAAGGAAAGGAAAGGAAAGAAAAGGAAAGGAAAGGAAAAAGAAAGAAAAAGAAGAAAACAAAAAAAAGAAAGGTTGCCAAAATATGCCTGAATGTTTTCTTTATGATACTTGAGGGCTGAACCCAGGCCCTCACACTCACATACACTTTGCTTTACCACTGGGCTGCACCTCTAGTCCACAGCCCCTCTCACCCCCCACCCTTTTTTTTTTCTTTTCAATTTGGAGACAAGGTCTCACTAAATTACATAGTCTGCCTCTGGCCTTGAAATTACAATCTACCTGCCTCAGCCTCCTGAGTCCCTGGGATTATAGGCATGCACCACACCTCCTGGCTCTTAAAATTGTGTTTATTTTTCCAAAGCACATCAAGGCCAGTAACAGACTTTTCTCGTGTTAAAATGTAATGTTAAGTAGAACCTAGGAGAATGTTTAGAAAGTTTTAATTTTCTATTCTTTACATGTACAAATGCAGCCTGAGTTTTTGTAAATTCCATCCCAAATAGATTTTAAAGAAGGCATTTAGTATTACTAATTGTGTTTGCTTAAAACAAAGCTTACCAAAGATGTAAAAGACCTATACATTGCAAAGTGCAAAACATTACTGAAATAAACTGAAGAGGAACTAAACAAAGAGATGTCCAGTTCTTCTAGTTTGGAAAACTCAGTAGTATTTAGTCAGTGCTTCCCAGATTGATTTTGAGACTGAATGAAATCCCAATCAAAATTGAAAAATATATTTTAGTAGAAATTGACAAACTGATATTAAATTTTATATAAAAGTGAAATGATCTAGAAATTTCAAAAATAACATAGATAAAAGAGAACAAAGTTGGTGGATTTACACTACCTGATTTCAAGAATTATTTTAAAACAAAAATATAATGTGATGTGATATTGGCATCAAGATACACACTAAGGCAGAAAATGGAGTCCAAAATTAATTGATCCATCTAGAGCCAAGTGATTTCCAAAAAAGAACACAAGAAACTTAATGGAACAAAAGTATTTAAAAATTTTAAATGGAAGAATTAAATATTATAATAAATATGGAGATATATATAGATATATATATCATCATATAGAACAATTAACCCAAAATCAATCATATACCTAAATTGTTGTTGTTAAATGCCATCAAGTCAGTGTCCGACTCATAGCCACCCAAGTCCAACAGGCAAAACAGTATTGCTACTGCTTCTCTGCTATTCATAAGGTTTTTCAAGCAGATTATATTTTTGGAGTGGGTTGCCAGGCCCCTCTCCTAAGCCTACAGCACCTGGTGTTCCCAGGTGGTCTCCCATCCAAGTATTAACCAGGACCTATCCTGCTTAGCTTCTCAGATCTGATGGGATAGGAAGCCATAGGGCCACAGCTGCAGTCTATACCTAAATAGGAAGCTTAAACTATAAAACTTGCTTGAAGAAGGCATAGGTGAAAATTTTGGATATTTTGAATGAGGTAAACATTTCTTAGCTATAATAGCGAAATCATGACTTTTTTTCTTTTGAGACGATCTTGGTACATAGCCAGACTAGACATGTCAGATGGATATTGGCTGAAAGCAGAGAATAAGCGAAAAATGTGTATTTATGTTTTGTTGACTGTACAAAGCCATTTGACTGTGTGGATCATAACAAACTATGGATACTATTGTGAAGATTGGGAATACCATAACACTTAATTGTACTCATAAAGAATCTGTACATGGACCAGGAGGCAGTCATTCAAACAGATAAAAAGAAATACTGTTTGGGTTAAAGTCAGGAAGGGTGTGTATCAGGGATGTATCCTTTCACTATTAACTCTTCAATCTCTATGCTGAGCAAATAATCCAAGAAGCTAGACTTTATGAAGAAGTACATGGCATAAGAATAGGAGAAAGACTCATTAACAACCTGGCATGTGAAGAAGACACATGTTGCTTGCTGAAAGTGAGAAAATCTGAAACGTTTACTGATGAAGACTAAAGAACACAGCCTTCAGTTGGGATTGTACCCTAACATTAAGAAAACAAAGATCTGTGCAACTGGGTCAGTAAGCAACTTCATGACAAATGGAGAAAAGACTGAGGTTGTTCAAGATTTTACTTTACTTGGTTCTGCAATCAACACCCACAGAAACAGAAGTCAAGAAATCAAAGACATGTTGCAATGGGAAAAGCTGTTGCAAAAGACCTCTTTAACATGTTGAAAAGTAAAGATGTCACATAGAGAAGAAGTTGCACCTGACTCATGCCATAGTGTTTTTACTTGCAACCTATGTTTGTGAAAGCTGGACAGTGAAGAAGGGAGACAGGAGAATGATGCTTTTGACTTATGATGCTGGAGACAAATACTAAATATACCATGACTGCCAAAAGAACCAATAGGTCCATCCTAGAAGTGCAAGAACAGTGCTCCTTGGAAGCAAGGATGGCTAAGCTGCATCTTACGTATTCTGGACATGTTGTCTGGAGGGACCAACGTCTAGAGATGGACATCATATTTGGGAGAGTGCTGGGTCAACAAAAAAAAAAAAAAAAGGAAGACTGAATTAGATGGATTGACACAGTGACTGTAAAAATGAGTTTAAACATAAAAAAGATCATGTACATGGCATGATGTTGAGTAGTGTTTTATTCTGTTGTACACAGTGATATTATGAGTCAGAGCCAACCTATCAACAACAGCTCATTGAATTACACTATTAAGATGCTGGATGTAGTGGCTCATGCCTATAATCCCAGTGACTCTGGAGGCAGAGGCAGGAGGACCACAGGTTTGAAGTCAGGGGAAGCCTCGGAATCTTTACAAGAACCTATCTAAAAATTAAAAATTAAAAAATGAGCTAGAAGTAGAGTATTTGCAAAATGTGTGCAAGGCACTGTGTTCAAATCTACATACACACACACACACAAACACACGAAACACTACTAAGAAAATGAATGTCCAAACCAGGAAAAATCAATCATAAATCACACATCTGAAAAAGTAGTTATGAACAGAATATATGTTAAAACTCTCAAAATCTGAACATATGCAAATAAAATACACAAAAGATTTGGATGCACATTTGCCAGAATAGATATTGTTGTTTGCTATTAGGTGACCTCAAATTGGGTTCACTCCATAACGATCCTATGTACAACAGATCGAAACACTCCTTGACACCTTGCCATACTTAGCACTATTGTCAGTGCTTCTCTGCCATTCATAGACGTTTTGACCGCTGATTGTTTCAGAAGTGGCTTGCTGGGTCCTTCTCCCAAGCCTACAGCACCCAGTACTCCCAAGCGGTCTCCCATCAAAGTACTAACCAGGTCTGACCCTGCTTAGCTCCTGAGATCTGACTGAGATTAGATGCAAGGATGGTATGACTATAGAGTGCCTGGGTGGTATGGCTACAGATACAATAGATAATACTAATCACAAATGTCCTCGTGAAAGATGGTCAACGTGATTTCGTTGTTGTTAGGAGACATGGAGTTGGATCTGACTAATAGTTACCCTCATAGGGTTTTCGATGGCTAATTGTTTTGGGATTGCTTTGGGAGTGGATTGCCATGTCCTTCTCCCATTGATCAGTCATTAGTGCAATGAAAATTAAAACTGCAGTGATAGCAAAACCCTGTTTCAAAATAGAAAAATAAAATTAGGTTAGGAAGCTCAGTAGTAAAGCACTTGCAAAGTGGTTTCAGTCCCCAAACACTGCAAAACAAACAAACAAAAAGAAAAACAACCTAGGTGCAGTGGTGCGTGCCTGCCGAGGCAGAGGGAGAGGATCCCAAATTTGAGTCCAGAGGCAGCCTGTATAACTTAGTGAGACCCTGTCTCAAAATAAAAAATAAAAAATGAGCTGGAGGTGCAGCTCAGTTGTAAAGCACTTGCAATGCAAGCATTGGGCCCTGGATTCAATCCCCAAGAACTGAAAAAAAAATAGTCTGTACCTTTTAGGATGTCTGTAATTATTAAGACAGCATATTAAGCATTGGTAAAGATGTATAGCAACTAAAAATTTCAAACATTGCTACCAGGAATTAAATTGGTACAACCTGTTTGGGAGCTGTTTTTTGAAGTTAAACATATAACTGGCATATAACCCAAACATTCAATTCCTAAATACATTCCTAAAAACAAATGCAAGTTTATCTTAATGCAAAGACATATATGTGTCCATAATGTCCTTATTTGTTAAATAAATTATAGTATATACATAACAGGGAATACCTCTCAGCTAAAAATGGAATAAATTAATACTGATGAATCAAGATAGGTAACTCTCAAAATAATAATGCTGAATAAAAAAAGCAGACAAAAGAGGGTATACAGTGTAAGATGCCATTTATATAAAATTAAAGAAAATAAGAACTAATCAATAATGGCAAAAAAAGATGATTGGTGATTGTCTTGGGTGAACTAAGTGGGATGGAGAAATTACAAGCAGGCAGAAGGAAACTGAAATAACAGATATGCTCATTATCTCGATTAAGGTTTTGGCTTCATGGGTATAAAACTATGTCAAAGTCTACCAAATTAGACAGTTTAAATATGAGCAGTTTGTCGTCTATCAATTATATTTCAATAAAGTTTTTAAAAATAGTCATAAAGGCAAGAAGCATTTTTATGTGCTTACCTATTTATAATTATTGTATACAAAGAGGCCAAAATACATAAAATTCTCTACTCATTTGACTTTTCTCTCTACCACATAAGTAAAAAAAAATGCCACCTACTTACATGTTTTAATTTCTATTGTTCCTCTGGCATCAAAGGTCATATAACAAGAGTTATGGTAAATTCCACATCATGAAATACAGTAAATCCTCAAGTAGAAGCCTTTTAGTTTCACAGGAATGACAAAAGATTATAGTAGAAATTATATGTATTTCAATGCTTATTCAGTTTATTCTCTTACTTTCATTTGCCTTCACAGGAAAGATGATGCAAGAACTTTAAGCAAAACTTCCTGCTCCTAAGAAATTCAAGCTCTAATCCAAAATGACAAATAGGAAGAAACTGGCCCCTTAAAATGCTGCCGACCACATCTGTAAACAAAGCACAAGTCCTGTGAAGAGTAGCATGGAATCTTTATCCCATGAGATAGATAAATTTGAAAAATACATGAGTTAAATAATAAAATCCTTTCACTTCCTAAGTATCATAGCTTAAACTTTCTTTTTATTGAAAATGCAAAGAACATTTTATGAATAACTTTCTAAAGGGGAAGCTAGAGCATGAAACAGGTAAACTTTAAGATGTTATAGTCATCTCCTTGCATATTTGCAGACTGTCATAAAGTAAATTCCTCTGAGGAAAGTTATTTTCAAAGATGAGGTTCACGTTTTTAGAACATTATGCAGTATTGATTTAGATTGTTGTTAATACACTTTGATGCTACAACTACAGATACTATGTATTAGTCAAAGATGCAAGCATGGAATTTTCATTTAACAATAAAATCTCCTTGGGTAACAGAATTTAGAAACAAGGACAGTTACAGAAAGCCCATTCTTCTCTTTTCCATTGGCTGATTTCTAAGCAAGATAATCATCCCTTGATGCATGAAAAGCAAGGGAAATTTATAAACTGAGCATGGCAATATAGGAGATAAAAGAAATAGTAGGAAAACATGTAACTAGAGCAGTGCTCCCTGATCTTTTCCACATCATAGCACACATAGGAAAAAATTATATTCATAAGATGTACTGCAATAAATTGAGAAACAGTATGGCTAGGGGGAATTCTGTAATTTCCAGCCTCCTTGGACCTGATCGAAACATGTCAGTAGCTATAGGAATCAAAATCTCAGACATATCCATCATTTGTTTGTGGTACACATAGTATGTGCTCTGAGACTGGAAACTTGGTGCTAGAGGATTTTATGTTCATACAATACAAAGAAGATTCATTTTGAAAGAATAGTGAATATTATATACCCCACATTTTAGAATAAGTAGATTTATCAAGTATCTCTTAACACTTATAGTGCATATGATAACATTTCTCCCAGTAGACTTCATATTTATAAAGAATTATGTTCCTGGAAAAATACCTTGTATAAAAATGTGCTTATTTGAGTGTATATTTTCTTATTGCATATATTTACAAAGACTTTAATGTTTAGTGACCATGGTCAAGGCCCCTAAGAATTCAGTGTAGTTACCACAGCAACACTAACCTATGAATTTCATATAAAATACCTACCATCACTGAATGTTTGTTAAAGTGGTTATAAATGAATTGAACAAGATATCACATAATCAATATCATGGAATTACGTATAATACATATGTTCTGCTATAATTCCTTTTATTTTTAACATTAAAAATTAAATTGATCTTCTGCTTTATAACAAAGAAAATAAGAATGACGGGATGTTACGTTTTTTTGTCTGAAACAACAAAAGAAAAGAAACACACACACATACACAGACACACATAGAGCTCATGCCAGTATCTCAGGATGTCGGGAGGCTGAAACAGCAGGATCATGAGTTGGAGGCCAGAGGCAGCCTGTGAAACTAAGCAAGACCTTATCTCAAAACAAACAAACACAAAAATTACAAAAGGGGCTGGGGTGTAAATAGAGCTCTTTCTAGCATGGGCAAAAGGAAGGCTGAGCATCTGAGACAAAGTAGAGTTAAGGTGAGGAAGGTACTTTGCTGCTTCTGAGGCTGGCCTCAAAAACACACCCAGGATAAAGAATCTAATATCCTAGAAAGGAAAGCCAAAGACAGCAGCTTGTAAAGTGAACCAACTGCAGAATATGTGAGTCTCCTATTTGACTTTATACTGCAAGTGTATATGCGTTTCCTAATCCACAAATGTGGTCTTTGCTCCACCTCTCCTCACTTAGTATGTTTGGTGTTGGTCTTAAGAAGATGAACATAACTTGACACTATTCTTGTCAACGTTGTGAAATTCATTCTGTGCATTACGTTTGATTCTTACTTCTAGCCTCATCTAGGTTCTCCTAGAATGCCTCTTTATTCCTAATTACTGACTCTTTTTTTTCTGACAAATGGTGAAAATGTAGCCACCATACTAATGATAAAGTCATTCACTAATGAAGGCCTAGCTGACCAGTGTCACTGAAGCTGAAGTGACTTCAGTAATCAGTGATGTATTTGATCAAGCCTTCATACATGAATGTAGAAGATGATTCTTTCACTTTCAAAATTACATTTACGATTATAATTAAATGAAACATTCTTTCAAATATACAGTTAAGTTTTAATATTTACATTATTATTTCTTTTTGCCTATGGGAAATATATTGATACTAAACATTAAATAGCCAGAATTACTTATAAAAATTCAAACACAATATGCCAATGTGCAATCTATGGAAATATTTAGCAAAGAGCTGAAAGAAGTAACCTTGTTTTGGAAAAGAATAAAAATAAAACATTAATGAGAATGACAACCTAAATACTGCTAAGAAATATGAGAAAGGAAACATTTTAAACTGAACATAATTGTATATATACCCACAAAAATACATATTTAAAACTATCAAGTTTAAATATCTTTAGTTTGGTATAGGTTATGAAAGTTAAAATCACTAGTGCTATAAAATCATTTCCTAAGGAAATGATATGAGTATTACTCATTAAAAATTTTTCATGCAAACATTCAATATAACATTTCAGCTTGCCTAAATTTTCTAATACAAGGTACAACAGTGATCCAACAACAGGAATTATAATTATATAAAACCAATTTTCTGTTGACTAACATAACATGCCCTTATCAGATTTCTAGAGGGCTTTGTTAGGATAGTAAATGATTATTATATGAATTATCAAATTATTGATTTCTATTTATCAATTATTTGTTAGTATATATCCATATTTGTTAGTATACATTCATATTGTACAATTCACAAATACATGCATGTGTTACTTAACTAGCAACTACAAACATGTAAAACAGACCTGAGTTATTCTGCTAACTGGATGCTGCATTCCTGGCAAGATACTAGCCATTCCTGTGCCTTCCATTAGTATAAATATTAGTACCCACTGGAAGAGTCAATCCATGCACAAATGGCATGATCAGGC
>VMDO01028024.1:0-24460 GCA_007922755.1 Pedetes capensis
TTTTAAATGTACATCATAATGTGATTCATTTTGACATGCTTTTCATTGTGACAATTTTCATATATGCAATTTGATAAACATTATTCATATAGGTTACCCCTTACCCTCCCCTATGCTTCCCCCCTCCCCCCTTCCCATCTAAGTTTCCCATCCAAGTCTTCTCTATCTTTTACTATGTGGTATTTTTCTATATGTCCTTGGGTTCCATTTCTGTTTAAGATAGAAACTTTGTGGGTCTTTGCTCCCAGCACAGCGCCCTTCCTTCGCTGCTGGTCGCGTGTAAGCCCCTCGCCAGCAGGGGTCGCTTTGCTTGCAAGTGTGGTCTGCCCTGTAGTGCATTGAACTCCACTACTTTATTCAGGTTTCCAGAACAATTCATTAGGATTTTAGCTTGAGATTGTTTTATTTAAAAGCAGTTTTTCTCTTTTTTGATTAACTGGTTAATTTTGTGGTACCAGGGGGTGCTGAACCCGGGGTCTTGTGCATCCTTTGCAAGTGCTCTACCCTCCGCCCAATTTTTGCTTTTTTATCTTGAGAGAGGGTCTCGCTGAGTTGTGCAGGCTGCCTCTGGCCTGGAACTTGCAATCCTCCTTGCCATCTGGTCCAGCACGAGGCTGGACTTTGCTGTGAGGTGTTTTGAGATGAGATGAACATTGGGATCTGTAGGTGAGTGCTGTGGATCACCCACCATAATGTGTGTGGCGGGGGCCCATCTGGCTAGCCCATCTTAAGGGCAAAGCCTTAGCTCTTCTGATAAAACAGGGAATTCTGCTTCTGAACTGCGTTTGGCTTTGAACTGCAGCTCTTCCTGGGGTCTCCAGCCTGCCTGGCTGCCCTGCCAATCTTGCTCTTGTCTGCTTCCGCAATCGTGTGAGCTGATGCCTTAAAGTCTGTGTGCCTGTGTGTGTGTGTGTGTGTGTGTGTGTGTGTGTGTGTGTGTGTGTGTGTGTGTATCTAAATGCCACCTTCTTCTACAGATACGAAAAGGCCTCCTGCTTCTTTCATGTACAAACACATTTGGGGCACAATTCTGTATCACAGCATAAAGAAGCTCCTCTGTTTTTGGTTTTGCACCTTGTTGTATGGATAACTCCTATTTAGTGATGACTTTTTAAAGATTTGTTGTTGTTGTTGGATGCCATCGAGTCATGTCCGACTCCTAGTGACCCTCATAGGATTTTCAATGGCTGATTGTTTCGGGATTGCCTCAGGAGTGGATTGCCACATCCTTCTCCTATTTTTGTGCTGCTGGGATTCAAAGCCAGGACCTCACAGACTGCAGAGCAGTGCTCTACCAACTGAACTAAATCCCAGATTTAGACTTCTCTAATTTCTCGCTGTTATTAAAATGATGCAGCAGTCGCCCTTGCGCATGCGTTTCTGTGGGTTATTTATCGGCAGTGTCAGAGAGTAGATGCTTTCCTAACTTTAAAGGGTGTTTGCGTTTCTGTCCCCAGTGTCTCCTCCCCCACCCAGCCACCTACATCGTGGGAGTGTGGGTGCTTCTGTCAGCACAGCGAGATGTCAAAGTTGCACGTCTCGGGTAATCTCATCGGTCCAGGACACTCGGTTCCTCAAAGAAATGATTTTTGGTTCTCTTTTGATTCATGGAGTCGAGTGCATTTTGATGGATTTAAGAGCACGTGCTCTTTTCTACAAATGCAATGTCTATTCCATTTCTCAATCGTGTTCTTGATCTTTCTCCTCATTGATTAGGAGGAGCCTGTTGTATGTAGATGAAATTAGTCCTTTGAGATACATATAGCAAATATTTATTTTAAAAGTGCCATTTTCCCTTTATTGCTGCTACCATTTGGTGGAGTGCATGTGGATATGTTTTCCATACAAACACGTAATATTTTTAGTTAGTTCAGTTGGTCAGTGGTTTCCTTGTTGTTTGAGTCATACACAGACCTTTGCACTCAAGGTTCTTCCTTTGTTTTATTCTGGTGTGTTTATGATTTTTATTTTACTCTTGACTTTTTAATCCACTTGGAATTTACCTTGGTTTTTGGGGTTAGTTTAGAATTCAACTATTTTATCACAAATAATGGCTCAGTTGTCATACTGCCTTCCTGTAACTCACCTTTTCTCCATTGCTTAGAGGTAGACATTATTCTTACCTTGTGGGGTTTCTCAGGCTATTTGTGTTTATTATCATTCAATATGAAATTTAGAATTATCTAGTCCATTTCAAATACTGATACTTGATATTTTACTGTATTGTGGTAAGGGTCTTAATTAACTTTGTTGTTGTTGTTGTTAGGTGCCATCGAGTCGATATCTGACTCATAGTGACCCTCATAGGGTTTTCCATGGCTGACTGTTTGGGGATTGCCTTGGGAGTGGATTGCCAGGCCCTTCTCCCATTTTTGCAGTGCTGGGAACCAAACTCGGGACCTCAGAGACTGCAGCACAGCGCTCTACCAATTGAGCTAAATCCCAGCCCCTTAATTAACTTAGGAAGAATTAAAACTTCTTTGGTGGCTGGTCTTCTAGAAAGTAGATCTCTGCATTTGTTCACATTTTGCTTTGCGTCATTCAGATCTGCTTTAAAATTTTCCTGACACAGGTTTTTGACATTCTTGGGACCACAGTTGCACACCACCACATTTTCTCCACTGACATGCCTCCAACTGTACTAGTGTATTAGTTTTGTATTATATGTAATGTGTATGTATGTGTGTGTGTGTGTGTATATAGCATATATATAATACATTATATATTATATAATATATATTATATATACTTATATATAATGTATATATTATATTATATATTATGTAATATATATTATGTATACTAAATATTATGTATATATATTATATTATATAATATATTATATATACTGTGTATAGATATACACATATACACACACACACACATACACATATACATACAATAGCAGCCTTCAAATTTGATGAAAAGAAGATAGACATCTGACTTTGGGTCTCCAAATTCTCTTGGATTTCTTCTTTCCCAAAATAAAATCTTTTTTTTTTTTTTTTTTTTGCCGTACTGGGGGTTGAACCCAGGGCCTCGCGCCTGCGTGCTCTGCAAGTGCTAGACCACTGAGCTGCACCTCAGCCCATTTTTTTTACTTTTTGAGACAGGGTCTCGCTAAGTTACGCAGATTGCCTCTGGTCTCGAACTTGCCATCCTCCCGCGTCCGCCTCCCGAGCTGCTGGGATTACAGGCGTGAGCCACCACGCCAGGCCCCCCAAAATAAAATCTTAAAAGCAAATTTGTCATATAATTAGCATCACTCCTGAAATCTTTTGTAAGGCAGACTGATATTAAAGAGCTAACTCTTTTTAACCTCCCGCCTCTCTGGATCCTCGGTCACTTGTCTGTATTAGCTTCTACTGCTGTGTAACAAGTTACCACGGCTCAGAGGTTCAAAGTAACACTGTGGATCATCTCTCTCGGTGGGGCAGGAATCTGAGCTTGGCCTGGTTCTCTGGTCAGAGTTTCATGAGATTAAAACCCAGGTGTCAGCCAGGACTGTCTTGTCCGAGGCTCGACGTTTCTTCCAAAGCCCACTGGCTGTTGGCACCATTCAGTCCCTTGCAGCTGCAGACCCTGGCTACAAGAGGTCACCCGCAGTTTCTTGCCTCATTGGACCTCACAACACTGGGAACAGAGGTGGGTCACCGTCATCCAGCTGGGGTCATCCTTGGTGAGCTAGTGCCCAGCTAATCCCAGACCTGTGGACAAGGACAGCCAGGTGGGCAGAACCATCTGGGCGATCCATGCTGACCGCACATGATGTGCAGTGAGCTCAGCCCAGGTCAGTCTAACGCCAGGCAGCTGTCAGCTAAAAGAGCATCTTTGTAATTTACTCAGTGCTTGTGTTTGTTTGTTACTCAGCATCCCTAAGATGACAAGTAACTGATACACAGAGTTATCACCCAGCATGGGAGTTGCTCATCAAAGGCAGGGCTGTGTGCACAAGAAAATGATCAAAGTCCTACAATAAGTAACCTCAGGTGAGTTTCAGAGCCAGGAAGCTATATTTGTTGGTAGGTGCCATCGAGTCAAATCCAACCCATAGGGACCCTATGTACAACAGAACAAAACACTACCCACCACTGTGCCATGCACACAATCTTTTTAATGTTTGAGCCCATTGTTGCGGTCACTATGTTTCTTCTCATTTGAGTCATGCCACATAAGCAAAAGGAGGTCCCAGGGTCTTTACTCCATTCTCATTATTAAGGTTGACTCTACTTTGAGAGCCTGCAGCTGTAGCCCTGTGGCATCCGATCCTGTCAGATTTTGGAAGCTAAGCAGGGTCGGGACTGGTTAGTACTTGGATAGGAAACTGCCTGGGAACACCAGGTGCTGTAGGCTTGGGAGACAGACCCCGCAACCCACTCCCAAAAATCAATCTACCATTGAAAACCCTATGAACGGCAGAGAAGCACTGACAATAGTGTTTCTCCTGTTGTATGTAGGGTCGCTATGAGTCAGACACTGACTTGACAGCACTTAACAACAACTACTTTGAGGAAACAACTCTTTCCCAGTCATTTCTTGAGTGCCTTGAATGGGGGCATTCATTTGCTGGCACCATATTTGCCAGTGCTTCTCTGCTGTTCATAGGGTTTTCAATGGCTAATTGTTCTGAGAAGGGGCTGCCAGGTCCTTCTCCCTAGTCCATCTTTGTCTGGAAGCTCAGACACATGAGGCAGAGTTGTTGATAGGTGCCGTTGAGTCGGTATCCGACTCATAGCGGCCCTCATAGGGTTTTCAATGGCTGACTGTTTCGGGATTGCCTTGGGAGTGGATTGCCAGGCCCTTCTCCCATTTTTGCGGTGCTGGGAATTGAACTCGGGACTTCAGAGACTGGAGCGCAGTGCTCTACCAACTGAGCTAAATCCCAGCCTTGAGGCAGAGTACCTCATCCGAAATCATGATTTGTAAGTTTGTTAATTGTGTTAGTCCTTGCAGAGCACTCATCTGCAAATGTGGGGTTTGGTAAAGCTAATTTGGATGTGGAATCACCTACACTTGGAGCTGGATGCGATCTGGTTAAAGGAGACCCAATCTCATTTCTTTTTCGTGAATTCCAAGTGTTTGGAGATAAACGTCAATTTGAGTAAAGGTTCGTTTTTCCACGAAGCCAAGAGAACAGTGCAGAGAAAGTGTAGCTGTGCTTCGCGTCACCAGCACACACGTACTTCTGGTCGTCATTACCGAAGGTATTTGGGTTGTTGCCGAGCGCGCTACATGCCTCTCCATCGAAGGGGCCAGAGAAAGGTGGTTTTAATAAAGTTTTCTCATGTAATAGAACAGGCAGTAATAACATCCTGTTTCAAATCTCTGGGGGCCAAAGTTTCTTTTTGAAACGTTTTTTCAGGAATTATTTTTCAACTAACTAGGAGAGGAAGAACCGGCGTGAGGCGCCCCGTGGGCTGCCCCCCCTGGCGCTCATGGTTGGCCTTTTGATGTGGTTGGCTGGTGATATTATTAGGGGCTCAGAGCGACTCTGTAATCAAACGAAACAGCCAGAGAGCTAAAGGCACAAGGGGAGCCTTTGAATGGAGTGGCTTGGGGGGACAGGCTTCTTGTTTCTTTCATCGGTTGGCGTGGCTGCTGTGCTCACACGAAATCCACGTATGCCTGTCTGTAGCTTGTGACCCGGCATCCGGGCTGTGAGGACACAGTGGCTCGTCCTCACGTGAGCACAGGTCATCCTTTGAGTCAGAGCAGTTACATAACGTCAGAGAAATCCAATGCAACCTCTGTGCTCACAGATTTGCTATGCCGTGACCTCAGTAACACGTGGTAACTTGGCCGCACCTGGCCAGGTGGCCCCCAGGGACGCTGTACCTGGACTGTGCCTTGTGACAGTCAGCCAGGGAGCCAAGGCAGCTGGGTTTGAATGTAGTTGCTTTATGCGTTTTGCTGGTTTTGTGCACCGGGCTGGGCGTAGTGAAATCAGACCTGTTTCATAGACCCGTTGTCCTAATCAAAACCCTGTCTCCACCATCTGCTTGTTCCTAGAAAGGAATGGGGTTTGACCGGCAGCCTGGAGGGTCAGGCAGTGGCCTGTGTGACAAGAGGCACACGGGGGAGGAACCGTGTCCTTAGCTAACCCAGACAGAGCAGCCGCGTTTGCAACTCCAGGCGGTAATCGGGCACTTGATGAGTGGCGTGTGGGATCGTGACAAACTAGGCCACGTCCCAGGGGCCCCTCCATGAGCGTCCTGCCTCCCCCTCCCCTGGGGCCCTTGCTGCCACCACCTCTGGGTGTGAGCAAACGGCTTCCTCCAGATGCCAGGCGCTGCTCCCTGGCTCAGCCGGTTCCCTCCCTCTCTCTCCCTGTGCTTCGCCAACCCCGCCCGATGGAAGGGACAATGACAAGCCCTCTGCTTACTGGGCATGCGTCTTCGTCCTCCACAGCCGAGCTCCGTTCCCTTCACTCCCCGTCAGAAAGGAGACCACGGAGGCTGGTGCGTCTGGTCTGTCTGGATCTGAGGCGGGTGCGGAGCTGGGTCACTGGGCGGTGGCTTGGCCAGGGGGTGGTGCCCGCAGGTCTGCTCACCGCCATCCTGCTGTGGCTGGGCAGCTGTGACGATGCGGGTCCCTCTGGGACAGCCGACGGCCTTCACCATGCTTCAGGGCCTCGTCCAGGCAGCCGAAGCCACAGCAGCAGACGGAGGCTTCCTGGAAGGAAGGGCCCCGGCCTCAGACAGAGAGCAGGCACCCTGCCTGAGGCATCCATGCTAACTTGACCTGTGGCCCCTCTGGTTCACACTGACCATGCCACGTGAGCTGCAAGCCCTCTCTCGTCTCTTCGTCTCTGTCTCGGGCTCTCTCTCTCTGTGGGTGTGTGCACGGTTTTCTGGAAAAGCCTCTCTAACCCAGATGCCCGTCGCCAGTATCTCTCACATGGGGACGCCCGGCTCTTCAGCCCCGTGACCAGGAGGTGTGAAGCTGTCAGTGCAGACCACAGACATGAGGAGAGACCTGGATCTCAGGACGGCTCGTGTATCTCTCACATGAGGACGCCCTGGCTCTTCAGCCCCGTGACCAAGAGGTGGAAAGCTGTCAGCTCAGACCACAGACGTGAGGAGAGACCTGGATCTCAGGACGGCTCGTGTATCTCTCACATGAGGACGCCCCACTCTTCCGCTCTGTGACCAGGAGGTGCAAAGCTGTCAGCACAGGCTGCAGACATGAGGGGAGACCTGGATCTCATGATGGCTCGTGTATCTCTCACATGAGGACACCCCAGCTCTTCAGCCCTGTGACCAGGAGGGGCAAAGCTGTCAGCGCAGACTGCAGACATGAGGGGAGACCTGGACCTCATGACGGCTCGGCCTTGTCAGTGCTGTTCCTCTGTGAGAGTTAAACAGGAGCCCTAGCCCGGCCAGCACTATGTCCTCTCCTTTCCAGGGCCTTGTCCGTCCTCCTGCCACGAAGCCTGACTAACATCCCTGGGTGGATTAGCCAGGCTTGGGCAGGGCCTCCCTGCTTGGGCCCCCAGGACTGGACCTTCCTCCAGCTGACGCCTTAGTTTTCAGCCCTTGGGTTGGTTCTCCAGAGTTGTTGTTGTTGTTGTTAGGTGCCGTCAAGTCGAGTCCGACTCATAGCGACCCCCACAGGGTTTTCAATGGCTGACCATTTCAGGATTGCCTTGGGAGTGGGTTGCCAGGTCCTTCTCCCATTTTTGCAGTGCTGGGAATCAAACTCGGGACCTCAGAGACTGCAGAGTGGAGCTCTAACAACTGAGCTAAGTCCCAGCCCCTGGTTCTCCAGAGTAATAGACTAATAATAATAGGGTGTGTGGCACACACCTGGGACCCCAGAGACTCCAAGGCTGAGGAAGGACGGTGGCAAATTCCAGGCCAGAGGCAGCCTGTGCAACTTAACGAGACCCTGTCTCAAAGTAAAAAATAAAATGGGGGCTGGGGCAGAGCTCAGTGGTGGAGCATTTGCCTAGTCTGTGTGAGGCTCAGGGTCCAACCCCCGGTACTGAAAGAAAGAAAGAAGAAAAGAAATGAAGAAAGAGAGAAAGGAAGAAAGGAAGAAAGGAAGAAAGAGAGAGAAAGAGAGAAAGAAAGAGAGAGAGAAAGAAAGAAAGAAGAGAAAGAAAGAAAGAGAGAAAGAAAGAGAGAGAGAAAGAAAGAAAGAAGAGAAAGAAAGAAAGAAAGAAGAACAAATCAGGGGATAGATACAGGTATAGGTATGATGTACACAGAGATATGGGGACAGATGGACACAGGCATGTAGCTATGTAGGTAGATAAATACAGATACATGGATATAAGAACAGACAAAATCATAGACAGATTTATTTTAAGGAATCAGGTCCCTTGATTACCGGGCTGGTAAGTCTGAAGAGCCCAGGGCGGATAGCAGGCCGCTGGCTCAGGCGGGAGTTGATGCGAGCCTTGAGGCCAGATCTCTTTTCCTTTGAGAACCTGGCTTTTGCTCTTTAGGCTCTCGACTGATTGGAGGAGTCCCCCCCTGCATTTTGGAGAGGCCTCTGCTTTCTGTGCCGCCAGATGACTGCAGCTGCTACCAGCACCTCCGGAATTGGCTCCTGATTGTGCTGGACTGCAGGCCGAGGCAGCAGAGCCCGGCACGCCCTCATGTGAGCGAACCCATCACCGCCATGATGCGATGCGTAAGACAGGTGTGTGTAGACTCCATGTGTTCCGCCCGGCTGGCTGGTGGCTGTCTTCTGGGGAAGCCGCACCTGGCCCTCGTCTGTGGGCACCTAGGCCCTACTGAAGTTACGAGATTCAGGTGGCCGTCCCTCCGGTGACTATATGATGTCACATCCAAACGGGAACGGCGTGCCTGAGGATTAGAGGGACTTCCTGGTGACTCCACAAAGCCCAGCGTGGGGTGGGACTCACGGTCTGCTGCCCACGTCTTCTGTGGCCTGGCCTGTGGACACGTGCTGTCTCCCCTTCCTGAGGGCACTTTTAAGGACCCTCTTTCACACAGTCTCGAAAAGAAAGTAGACACTGACGATGCCTCACTGTGCACACCTCACAATATGTTTGCAGCCATTCTCAGTGAACTCTGATGTTTTCTACTGTATTCGATTTCACTTACAGAAGGAACCTCATGCTTTTATGGGCCACTAAAATGTTGTTGTTGTTAGATGCCGTGAGTCCTGTCTGACTCATGGCGACCCTCATAGGGTTTTCAATGGCTGTTTCGGGATTGCCTCGGGAGTGGATTGCCACGTCCTTCTCCCATTTTTGCAGTGCTGGGAATTGAACTCAGGACCTCAGAGACTGCAGCGCAGGGCTCTACCAACTGAGCTAAATCCCAGCCTCACTAAAACGTTACTTTGTCCTAATGATGAATTGCAAACTGTAGTTTGAAAGTTACTGCTCCAGGTCACCGTTTCCTGCCAGTGGCACTGCGAGGACCCAGCTGCCTGAGTCTGGAGGATATCTTTTTGCTTTCTTGCCCCTTTCACCTTTTGCCAAACAGAGCCCCCGGATTCATTGACCAATTCCCTGTCTCCACCCAGCATTCGCCACTTTGCTGGGTGTCGTCTCTTCCACAGTGGCTTGTATGAAATCAGAGCCATCACATTTATTGTCTTTTTTCTTTTCTTCTCTTTCTTTCTTTCTTTTCTCTTTTTCTTTCTTTCTTTCTTTTTTTTTTTTTTTTTTTGCAGTACTGGGGGTTGAACCCAGGGCCTCACACCTGCGTGCTCTGCAAGTGCTGTACCATTGAGCTGCACCCCAAGCCCATTTCTTTTACTTTTTGAGACAGGGTCTCTCTAAGTTACCCAGACTGCCTCTGGTCTCGAACTTACGATCCTCCTGCCTCTGCCTCCCAGGCCGCTGGGATCACAGGCGTGCGCCACCGTGCCTGGCTTTGTTTATTTTCTTAATAAAGAAAGTTTCAGAAGTAACATGCTAGCAATAGAAGTTTGGAGTGTGCAGACAGCCCGATTCCTGACTGCACTGTCCGCATGCCTGGCCATCAGAGTCAGGCCTGAGCTATGCCCTTCTTCAGCACCAGCGCTAACCTGGGACTCTGTTGGCCAATGAAATGTTAGACACGGAAACAGCAAGCACAAGCAGAAAGGACTTTGGTCAAGGGTTTGCGGCCTTGCCCTCCTGCAGCCCCTGTGAGATGCTGAAGCGAGGCTTCTGGTCCCAGAGAGACGAGGAGGCGTGCACAGCGGAGCCACAGCCCCTGGGTCATGCGGCCACAGGACCACATCAGCTGCAGCCAGCCGAGCCCCTGACCCTGAGTGAACAATAAAACCAAGATCAATAAAACCAATAAAACCAAGATCAGAGGAACTGCCGCTCCCAAATATTCACTCGCAGACCTAGAAAAAGAATCGCTTATGCCACGGGGCTTTGGAGTGGTTTCTCACATGACATTAATTGTGGCAAAGGACAACTGATTCAACAGAAAATAGTATATTTCTGCCTTTTAAACAAGCACCCAGGTAATTCTAATGTAAGTGCTTTGGAGGCTGAAGTTTGAGAGTATTTAAATGATAGTATATTAGAGAATTGCCCAGGCTGTCCTCGAAATCGCAATCCTCCTGCCTCATCCTCCGCAGCAAGTTGATTACCAGTGTGCGCCACCATGACTGGCTTAGAAGTGTTGCCCAGGCTGAATTGGGCTGGGATTTAGCTCAGTTGGTAGAGCACTACTCTGCAGTCTCTGAGGTCCCGAGGTCAATTCCCAGCACCCCAAAATGGGAGAAGGACGTAGCAATCCACTCCCAAGGCAATCCTGAAAACAGTCAGCCATTGAAAACCCTATGAGGGTTGCTATGAGTCGGACACGACTCAATGGTACCTAACAACAACAACATATTAGAGAATTAGGCTTTTGATCCTGGTTTCCTGAGGATTTTCTTTTCTTTTACCCAAGGATGAATATTGTATTTTTTTCTCTATGCCTTTTTAGGGCCATCTTTTTAGCTGATGATATGGGTTTCCTATAATCTCTTAATGTGATATGTATGTTAAAATACCCTATTCCGCACCTAACAGTTCCTTGAATAATTTTACTTGGTCATGAACTATTGTCACCTTAATACAGGCTTGATCTGAAATCACTAGTATTTTATTTAGAATTTTAATCAGCCTATTCATAGCCTGTCATTTTCTTTCTCGTACTACCTTTGTCAGGTTTTAGGATTGGAGCTGGGCTGGCATTGTGAGATGAACTGTGACGCTCCCCACAATTTCTTCCACGCTGTGCAGCCTGTGCGCATGCTAATTATCTGGTCCCTGAATGCTGGAAAGAACTGAGCCCCAAACTCCAGGCTTGATTCCTTGGGGTAGGGGGAGGCTTTGATAAAGCTTCTTTTTTTTTTTTTCAGTGATCATTGTACATTTAGACGCTGTGCTTCGTCTTCAGTAGGTTTCGGAAAATTCCCATTCTCTCAAAAAACAATCCATCTCTGCAAGATTTTTCAATGTGCAATCACAGAGTTAACTATGTCTATTACAAGAGGGTTTGCCATATTATTAATTTAATCTTCCATTTAGCGGGGCTGTCCCTATTTTGTGTATATGTATTTTCTCATTTTTCTTCTAGGGATTGCCAGATGTTGGGCATTTTAATTAGCTTTCTTTCCCTCAAAGAATGAGCTCTTCGATGTGTGCATCAAATCTGATTTCATTCTATTTTTGCCATCAATTTTCTTTTTTAAAAATGACTTCCTTCCTCTTGCTTTATTTTCTTTATATTAACTTCCTGGAGTGAATGCTTCCATTTGTTTTCATTTCTTCTTGTCTAATAATAAAAGCTTTCACGGATATGAATCTGTTTTTGAACATAGCTTAATTTTATTCGCTGTGGTCAGAGTACTTGGCTTGTGCTTTCTGCCGTTTGAAGTTCAGGGAGGGTTTTTACATGTGGTATGAGGCAGACTCAATTTTTGTAATTATTCAGTGAACTTCTGTAAGGAACACATGTTCTTCTATGAGAACAAAATTAGAATAATATTATTTTAATTACCTTCGCAATGACATCACTCAGGTGTGCTGAAAATTTATTTTCTGATTTAATTGAAAACTGGGGATGTTTTCTTGGTTTTGTAATAGTAAAAATATTTACTTTATTAAGTAACATTCTGTTTAAAATAAATTCGTACAAAGATTTAGCTTTGAACATTTCCTTCCACCGTTTCTCATGCCCTCAGAACCCTTGTTTTTAGGTGCCGTGGAGTCAGATTTGACTCAGTGACCCTTAGCACAGAAGAACGAAATACTACCCAACGCTTTGTGTTTGAGCCCGTTGTTGCAGCCATTATGTTTTTTTCTCATTTTGAGTCATGTCACATCAGCAAAAAGAGGTTTAAATCTCAGGGGTTTTACCCCGTTCTCATCAATAAAGTTGACCCTATTTTGAGGAAGAAACTCTTCCCCAGTCAGTACCCTTGTTGTTATTGTTGTTAGGTGCCATGGAGTTGGGCCCAACTCATAGGGATCCTATATACAACAGAACGAAACTCTTCCCAACACAATGCCATGCCCCGCACCAGGTCAGTACTTCTCTGCTATTGATAGGGTTTTCAGTGGCAGATTGTTTTGGGATTGTTTCTGCAGTGGGCTGCCTGGTCCTTTTCCTGTTCCTGCGGAGCTGAAGATGGAACCCAAGGCCTCAGAAAGCACAGAGCAGCACTCTAGTAACTGAGCTAAACTCCAGCCCAGTCAGGAACCTTACCATATCTAAGATGAACAATCATCCTAAGTAATCACCGTCACCAGTTTCTGTATATCCTTCCAGAATGTATTGTTGTGAATCCAGTAAATAGCAGCAGCATTATTTTCACACCTTGGTTGTTCACATTTGTGACGAAGTCCTTTGAATTACAGATATCACAATACTATCCAGAGAGGGGCCTGGGGTTTAGCTCAGTTGGTAGAGCCCTGTGCTGTATTCTCTGAGGTCCCGAGTTCAATTCCCAGCATCGCAAAAATGGGAGAAGGGCCTGGCAATCCACTCCCAAGGCAATCCCGAAACAGCCATCGAAAACCCTATGAGGGTCGCAATGAGTCGGATACCGACTCAACAGCACCTAACAACAACAAGAACAACAAGATATATTTGCTAAGGTGCTCATTGCTACCATTAGTGTCACACATTGTTCTTGTCCTTCTAGGCCTTCTTCATTTATATGTATACAAATGCACATATCCATATCCATGTCCACATCTGGATCCATCTGTGTTTGTGTGCATTCAACACGCACCTCTGACTCCAATTCAACAGGAAGGGGTCCATTTTAGTTGCCCTCTCTCTTCATTCGTCACTCATTTCTCTCATGGGTCCTGGCTGTTGTTGTTGTTGTTAGGTGCCGTCAAGTTGGTATCTGACTCATAGCGACCCTACATACAACAGGTGAAACACTATTATCAGTGCTTCTCTGCTATTCATAGGGTTTTCAATGGCAGATTGATTGGGAGGGGGTTGCCAGGTCCTTCTCCCAAGCCTACAGCATCTGGTGTTCCCACGCAGTCTCCCATCCAAGTACTAACCAGGCCAGACCCTGCTTAGCTTTTGAGATCTGACAGGATCGGATGCCACAGGGCTACAGCTATAGGTGGTATCTGGGTCCTGGCTATTACTACCTAAATACATTTATTATTTTTTCAGTCTTGAAACGCATATGAACTAGTTTCAGAATTGATAACCTACATCCCCATGAAAAATAAACTCATCAAAGCACAGTATTTTTTGTCTTTTCTTTTCCTTTTTGTATTTATTAGAAATTTTTAATGTACATCATAATGTGATACAGTATTTTTAGTCCAATTTGTTTGCTCCAGTTTTAACATCACTGACATATTCTGCGCTGCCTTTGCCCAGGTGCCTGGGGTTCCTCAGTCCTTCACCTATGCCGCATCTGCCCTGCTGGCGTTCCTTTCCTGCCACCTTACCCTGGGAGGAGAATCCATTTTGGATGAGAAGAAACAGACCCCTGCTAGAAATGATGAAATAACACGGTGCCGATTCCAGAAGGTGTTGCTCCACTGGCCCTTCCAGACTCCGCACCAGCCCTGCCAACATCGCAGGTCCCAGGGGAGAGTGCAATCCAGAAAGGAGCTTTGCTGTAGCGGCAACTGAGCCAACAGGGGCCTATGTGCAGGGTGGGACCAGCCCCCTGGAGCGGGGCCGTTCTTCCTACGAGGGACTCGAAGAGGAGGCGAGGAGAGGAGATTGCTTCATTCCCTGGTGTGTGATGGAGTCGCTGTGACCCAGTCCTCATTTAACTTCTGATTCTTAGAAATTACACCTCGAGTCTGGCAGAGCCGGGCGATTCTGTGTCCCGTTCCTCTGGAAATGTTTTGGTTATTTTTTTCTTAGCTTGCATTTGGGAAGATTTGAAACTAAATCAGAGGGAAGTTTCTTCTACAAATATTCACAGGATCATTGCTCTAAGGCCACCATCTTCCTCAGATGCTAGAAAGTTCCTGCCATTTCCAATTCTTCTAAATAGTCCAGAATATATGTAACTTGACAATATCAGTCTAGTTTTTTGGAGGAGGGAGATTATTTTGTTACAGAAATCATCTGTATCCAGGGGACTTCTGGAGCTAGGTAACTTCATATGGCAGTGGGCCAGCCTCATTGTCAATCTACCACTTTAAAATAAAAGTGTTATATCATTAAAGAAATAATCCTGTTGTTGTTGTTAGGTGCCGTCGAGTCGGTATCCGACTCATGACGACCCTCATAGGGTTTTCAATGGCTGACTGTTTCGGGATTGCCTTGGGAGTGGGTTGCCAGGTCCTTCTCCCAAAATAATCCTAGTGGAATCCAAATGTTCCAGCAATTTGATACTTACTGTCACCTGTTTGGGGGCAGGCATTTAGCTCAGTTGGTAGATTGGTTTAATTTAAGTAGTAGATTGGTTTAATGTAAGATTTGGTTTAATTTAAGTAACTATTCAAATGTCCCAGAAGGAGAGCTTCTAGCACTTGTCACAGACTGGCATGAGTATTGGCATCTGATGCTGAAAACTTTGTGTTGCTGTTTTATGGGTGTTTTCCATGAAATCACCCTAGTGCACGGATAATGGGCCATTTATAATCTAAAGATGTCTGCATTGTCCACATCTAACTGCCTGCCTTTTGCCTTAATATTATGTTTAAAGACAAAAAAACCAAACCGAATGGGCACAATATTGTTAGTTTAAAATATGATAACTATGTGGAATAGGATTTAAATTAGTTAATACTAATGAGAATTTGGTAAACTCCAGCAATTATTTTAAACAATCATTAATTATGACTTGTTCTAACCTGAACTGTGTTTCAAAGCTTGAGAAGAAATAATCTTTCCAATGTGTGATTTAATATGTTCTTAGAGCATTTTGTTGTGAATATTTTCAGACATACAGGGAAGTCAAATGGGTTCTACAGTGAACACCTGTAATCCAATACCAAGATTCTGCCATTAGCATTTAACTAAAATGCCTGTCTGATCACACATCTGTTGATCTGTCTGCCCATCAATGTGTTTTCTTCTTAAACTGTTCCTTAATTCAGAGTCAGACTCTGTTTTGCGTGACACTTGGACTTCCAGTAAACTGAAAATCAGTATTTCTTGGAAAACACTGGTCTTCTGCTTCCAACAGTTGTAATCTGCCCCTGCTTACTTGTTTGAGCTGTCAGAACCAACTGCAAAAGGACCCCACTGGTCATGTCTTAGGTGGCTGTCAGGCACCTCTCCCTGACCCACACTCCCCAGGAGGCACCTGTCCTTCTGTCCCTTTCTGTGGCTTCATCTTTCTCTCCAGCATTTAGTACCACATCATGCTGTTATGAAACTTTGTTCACCCATTCAAGAAACACACAAATGGCATTTTTTTTTGTTTTGATTTACACATAACTAGACCTTAAAGTGGGCTGGGATTTAGCTCAGTTGGTAGAGCGCTGTGCTGCAGTCTCTGAGGTCCCGAGTTCGATTCCCAGCACCACAAAAATGGGAGAAGGACCTGGCAATCCACTCCCAAGGCAATGCAGACACAGTCAGCCCTTGAAAACCCTATAAGGGTCCGACTATGAGTCAGATACCGACTCGATGGCGCCTAACAACAACAACAACAACAACAGACCTTAAAACTTTCCAGGCACATTTGCTTAAGTTGTAAATGTGGACAGCTGCTCATCTGATTTCTAAGCCTCAGCTTTGAACCACTGTTCCACAAACATGAAGCTTTACAGTGTCCTTTGGTTCCTAAGCGTGTCACTTGAGTTGTCAACATATAGCACAAAAAAGAAACAAACAGAAACCTATACTTACTAACACTTTCAGAGAGGTGACTTTTATTATACCTCTATACTAGTATACCTATTATAATTTTATTGTACCTCTAATGGGCTTGGCTTTGTTTGCAAAATCTTCCTGGACAGCAGCACCTTTAGTCTCGTGATCAAGTTAAATCTTTTCTTACTTTGTATTTTATTAGTGCCTGCAGCTTTAGCCTTGTGGCATCCTATCCGCTAAGCAGGGTCGGGCCTGGTTAGTACCTGGATGGGAGACCGCCTAGGAACACCAGATGCTGTAGGCTTGGGAGAAGGACCTTGCAACCCCCTCCCAGGAATCAATCTGCCATATGAAAACCCTATGAACAGTAGAGAAGCACAGACAATAGTGTTTCCCCTGTTGTACAGAGGGTCGCTATGCGTCGGATACTGACTCGATGGCACCTAACAACAACAACATTTTATTAATGGGTTTTGTACTGGAATTCCTCCTTGGACATTAAAGACTATCCCATTACAAATAAAATTCCAGATAGCATGTGTTTTCTTCCTGAATGTACTCTTTGCTTGTGTAAGACGTCTTACTGCATTAAATCCTTTTTTCTTTTGAATTAATAGCAGGAAATTTCTAATAAGAGAAAAAAGTTGTTTCTGTGGAAATCTTGCTCAAACATTGTCAAGACTGCCCTCCTTCCTTCTGTCGGCGAACTCGAAATCTTGGCAGATTCTTCCTTAGGCCAGGACTATAACTCGTTAAGGAAGCCCTGCTCCATGGCTGGGAGGAGGTTCCTTGTCTTGGGGTGAACTCTAAGGAGCGCCAGGTAGAAAGGAGGAGGAAGGTTGCGCAGCCACAGCACCGTACATCGCAAACCTGAGCTCCAACAGGACTGTCTCTGGAAGGAGAGATGACAGTCACCTTCTCAGGGAACTTCTTTAAAAGAAAATGAACATTCTCTGGCTCTGCTCCTGTCGGACTAATGCTATAAGGTCACACACAACAGAGACAAGAGAAGTTTGGAAACCTATACTACCAGCTTTCTTAAGATGATAGCTAGAAAAGCCAGGCGAGGTGGCACATGCCTGTAATCCCAGAGGCTTGGGAGGTGGAGGCAGGAGGATCACAAGTTCGAGACCAGAGGCAGTCTGCGTTAACTTAGCGAGACCCTGTCTCAAAAAGTAAATAAATAAATAAATAATAAAAAGATGATAGCTAGATGTTTTATTCAAAAGTTTTGTTGTTTGCAAAATGGTAATTTCCGTGGTATCATGAATACTAACATTTTAAAATAAAAGTGTTACATGATTAAAGAAATAATCCTAGTAGAATCCAAATGCTCCAGCAATTTGATACTTACTGTCACCTGTTTGGGGGCTGGGATTTAGCTCAGTTGGTAGAGTGCCCCTCTGCAGTCTCTGAGGTCCCAGGTTCAATCCCCAGAACCGCAAAAATGGGAGAAGGATGTGACAATCCACTCCTGAGGCAATGTGGAAGCAATCAGCCACTGAAAACCCTATAAGAGTCCCTGTGAGTCAGACGTGACCTATTTAAGGTCATGTGCAAGATCTTTAATAATACATGTATATTTCATTATTTTCTATTGTGTATTTCAATTGCATGTTCCCATAGAACTTTATGTTCATGTAATACATTTTACTGATCACCCTATATACTTTTCAAAAATTGCATACAAAGGTTTTAAAATTCTATATTCTCTAGTACATTTCCAATTATCACAGTGCCCTACAAGGCCCTTCTGAATTGAGTTCACTGCAGTGATTAACTGAAGAAATGGATCCAAACAACATAAATATATTATAGAACTTTATTATTGTTGTTGCTGTTAGGTGTTGTAGAGTCAGGTCCGACCCTACCTACCTTCAACAGATGAAACACTCCCTGACACTGTGCCATGCCAGGCCGTATATCAGCGCTTCTCTGGTTGATTGCTTTGGGGGAGTGGGCTGCAAAGCCCTTCTCTCAAGCCTACAGCATTTAGTGTTCCTAGGCAGTCTCCCATCCAGGAACTAAGCAATGGCTGGTCATTCATCGATTCTTTTTTGGTACAAAGACTGTGTGTTCCTTCTTTTGATGATTCCTGTGTAGTTTGATGTTTTCCTTGTAGAACCCTTCACTATTTACACTTGAGGCTTGAATTTTTTCTTCAATTCCTTAAGATTGAGAAAAACAGCGTATTCTTCCCTTTTGGTTTTCTATCTCCAGCTCTTTGCATATGTCATGATAATATTTGAGTTTATCTCCTTGAGCTACCTTTTGAAATATTTTGTTTAGTTTCTTCATCATGTCTTCCTTTTATTTTAGCTGCTTGACTTTCCTTTTTTTTTTTTTTTTTTTTTTGTGGTACTGGGGGTTGAACCCAGGGCCTCGCGCTTGCATGCTCTGCAAGTGCTGGACCAATGAGCTGCACCCTCAGCCCATGTTTTTACTTTTTGAGACAGGGTCTCGCTAAGTTACGCAGACTGCCTCTGGTCTCGAACTTGCAATCCTCCCACCTCTGCCTCCCGAGCCGCTGGGATTACAGGCATGCGCCACCCCGCCCGGCAGCTGCTTGACTTTCAAGGGCAAGTTTCAGAGTCTCTTTTGACCTGTAATTTGGTCCTTTCTTTTTTTCCCCCTCTCTTTTTAATAACCTTTTGCTTTCCTCATGAATGATATCTTTGCTGTCACGCCACAACTCATCTTCTATCATTATTGTCTAATGCATCAAACCTATTCTTCAGGTGGTTTCTGAAATTGGGTGCATCTTCTCAAGGTCATACCTTGGCTCTCTACACTTGTTCTAATTTTCTTCAGTTTCAGTGTGAGCCTGCATATGAGCAGTTGATGGTCTGATCGTGTGCATGGGACAGTTCTGGGTGGTTTGTCATCCTGCTGTACACGGGGTCACATCTGACTCAACAGCACTTAACAACAACAACTCATTATTCTGTGTAACAGAAAGAAAAACCAAGAAAACGGATCTAGATGTTGGGGCTGACTTCACAGCTTCTTCCAAGCTCAGGGCTTGTTTAAAGGTCTCAACTTCAGCCGTAGCAATTACGCCACATCCCACGCACTCGCAATAACACCTTCTATTATATTTTGTTCTCAAGGGAAATCATTATTCACGTTAGACAAACACAAGGAAAAACAAATCTCAGTTTTGTCAAGGCAGCTGAGTTGTTCAAGGTCTTAGAGCCATAAGAGGCCGGCCTGGAAATCAACCATGCCATTGCGTGAAGCCACAGCATGGATCTCCCACCACGCCACGGCGGCACATCCCACTGAAGCGCAAGTCAGCCAGCAGCATGTGCATCTCGCAGTTCATGAAGAAGCGCCGCCACCGCGGCCAGGTTGGAGCCGGGGACATGGATGGCTTCCAGGCGGACACAGAGAAGGAGGAGGAGGAAGATGACGGCTACTGTATGATGGAGGACTCCCCGGATGTCAGGGAGGCCCATGGGCCATGTGGAGCCACGTCTGGAGCTGAGCAAGGGGCGGGGGGGGCCCTAAGACAGCCCCCTGCCTGTGAGCCCACTAAGCGCCTCCTGAGCAGCGCACAGCACCTCACGGAATGGTTAGGAGATACTTGGTACTTGAACCTACTACCACTCCTGTGTAAAGAGCACCTTGTCCTGCTTCGTGGCCAGCCGAGGTCCGGAGAGTTTTATGCAGGATGTTGACTAGTTCTTGACATTTGCAAAAATTTCCCAGGAAAGCTGCATATCAGCCCGCTCCCTAATAAGCATTATTGGAAGGCAATGACCAAGGCAGGGCCCTGCTCCGGCCCGGTCGCAAGCAGGTGCTGGGGTTGACTGCTTGTAAATGAATTGAAACCCCGCGTGGCCGGATGTGACCGTGTATAAACTTATTCCCTGGCCAAAACAAACAAACAAACAAACAAACAAACAAAACCTTTACCCCAAGTGACTTAAACAAGTCTTGCCCTCTGCAGGCAGTATTGGAAGGACAGTGAGCCAGGCAGGCCCCAGGACACAGCGGGCGGCAACGAAGCCGCCAACACAGCAACTCTGGGGCCTCAGGTTCAGCCCAAGTCTGTTCCTGTCATCACCATCTCTGCCATCACCAGAAATATTTCCAGAAATCTTGTTGTTGTCATTAGGCGCCATCGAGTTGGGTCTGACTCCTAGTGACCCTATGTACAAGAGAACAAAACATTCCCCTACACTGTGCCACACCCAACACCGTGTGGGTGTTTCTCTGCTATTCAAAGGGGTTTCAATGGCAGATTGCTTGTTTCAGGACTGGGCTGCCATGTCCTTCTCCCATTTTTGTGGTGCTGGGGACCGAACCCAGGGCCTCAGAGTAGGCAGAGCCGCACTCTACCAACTGAGCTAAACCCCAGGTGCCCAGAAATCTTAGGTGATTGGAGAGTTGTTGTTGTTGTTGTTGTTAGGTGCCGTCGAGTCGGTATCCGACTCATAGTGACCCTACATACAACAAGTGAAACACTATTGTCAGTGCTTCTCTGCTGTTTATAGGGTTTTCAATGGCAGATTGTGGGAGTGAGTTGCCAAGTCCTTCTCCCAGATTGGAGAGTTGTTGTTGTTGTTAGGTGCCGTCGAATCAGTATCCAACTCATAGCGACCCTCGCAGGGTTTTCAATGGCTGAGTGTTTTAGGATTGCCTTGGGAATGGTTGCTGTGTCCTTCTCCCATTTTTGTGGTGCTGGGAATTGAACTTGGGACCTCAGAGACTGCAGCACAGCGCTCTACCAACTGAGCTAAATCCCAGCAGATTGGAGAATAGAAGATATTTATTTACAGGGAAATTCATAGGCACACTGGCCCTGACAAGTGGAAATGGCCATGTGCCCTCCTGATCTGTGCCCTTCCCAGGGAGGACCCCTGCTGACCTCAGCCACGATTCTCCTCCCCCTGAGGAACTGGGTTCCCAATCTTAGCGAGATTCCTGCAAGGGGCCGAGGCAGGACCACTAAGCAGACCCTCTGCGGTGGTGCTGAGACCCGGGTTCCACTGAGCAGCCTCTGATTCCTCAGGCTATCCTTGGATTTCCTATTAGAGACCCGATTTTCAGTGGAGGCTGCTAAGTCTGTGTCACTGAAAGTGAGTAAAACCTAGCTCCCAGGAGGAATGGGCTGATGCAGAGCCCGAGAACCTGGCTCCTAGGTGCCAATGAGTAAGCAAGAAGACCACAGAGGCCAGGCTCAGTTAACTTCCTTGTTCAGGCAGCAGGTCCCCAAACCGCCTTCCTGTTTCCTGGAAGGGGCGCAGGGCATCCTCCGGTGGTCTCAGTCTGAGTTGGTTGCGTTATGATCGCTGCATAAGCTGCACCACTCACTCAGCCTTTTCCAGTCCTTCAAAACAATGCCTGGTAGCTTTGGAATTGAACAGAGAGCCCGTTCATTCACACGCTGGTTATACTCTGCCCTGTGTTTCCAGCTGGACAGGCCAGGGTCCAGGCAGGTGCCTAGGCTGCCTGACTATGGAAAGTGAGCTAAGGGTCCCAAGACTGCCCCTTTGCCAAGAGAAAAAAAAAAAAACCTGCCACCACCAACAACAAAAAAAACCAACCCTCTCCTCCATTCACCTAAGACAGCCCCCCCACCAAAGATGTGCTCCTTTGAGTTGCAGGGACTTTTATTAAAATGTAGGCTTCCTGGGCAGGCTAGTGCCCTCCCCCATGGTGGTCAGTTTTTAGGTGGATGCCCTCTGAAGGGGAGGGGGCACATGGTGGGGTCACATGCCAACGTCTGGTAGAAAAACTTGGAAGCTGGAAAGAGTGGGACTTGTCCATGGCACGGATCTCATGCAGCCTAAAATGTCCTATTCTTGCATGTACAATCCAGTATCTGGAAGTCCCAGCAAGGGTGAACTTGTCTGCATGGTGGCCTCCAAGGGTGCCCCTCAGGCCTGACAGGCACAGCCATCCTGCATGATCTGGTACCATGGAGTGTTGGGACCCACAAGATGGAAGGGCCTGGGCTGGCAGCGTTCCCGAGATTCAGACAAAGCCAATTTTATGTTAATTGACTGAAAACTTCAACTAAGGCTCTTACCCAGAATCCAGGGTGCTCCCCTTTTCTCCTTAGGACAGCCTGTCCGAGGGACAGCTGGGAAACCTTACGCCGGGAGATGTCGTCGGCTGGGGATCAGCCTCAGTGACCTTTGCTTTTCAGTGTTTTTCCCTGCATTTGCTTTCTGTGTCTTTGTGCGCTAGAAATTTGCGCATAAAAAGCAACAATTGTCTCTCACCATCAAAAACTAGTTCTTAATATAGATTCCTTTTCTTTCCCTGGCACGGACGAGCTGGCAGAGCAACGAAACAGCGCCACACACAATTATGTTTCTCCTCCCCACCCATGCGTCATGTCTTTGTGGATGAGACACACTACTGAACGGGGAGGCAAATACTTTTCTTACAAAACTGACTTCGATTTTAAGTTCAAGTGAGGAGCTCACAGTGTAGAAGGGGACCACGGGGGAGCCCTCTGACACCACAGTTTCCTTTCTCTAGTTTTATGCATTTTGAGAATGAAGTTAAGTATGCTCGATTCTTTCACACGAGTTTCGAGTCTAAGCTTAGGATGTTTGAAGGAATAACGTAAGAATGGGAGTAATGTAACTTCCACGTTTTCATCTCAGGGCTACAAAGAGCAACAGGGATGTCCCCAACTTGTTGTTGTAGTTAGGTGCAGTTGAGCAGGGTCTGACTCACAGGGACCCTCAGAGGGTTTTCTACGGCTGTTTTGGGATTGTTTGGGGGGAGGGGTAGGCTGCCGCCTCCTTCTCCCATTTTTGCAGTGCTGGGGATTGAACCTAGGGCCTCAGAGGGCGCAGAGCAGCACTCTACCAACGGAGCTAAACCCCAGCCCCCACTCAGCAATTCCCTAATTTAGCAACAAAAAGCACTGCCCAAGTGAGGTCCAGCTTTTACTGTAAGCTAGGTCATGAACGGGGCTAGGATTTAGCTCAGTTGGTAGAGCGCTGCACTGTAGTCTCTGAGGTCCCGAGTTCAATTCCCAGCACTGCAAAAATGGGAGAAGGACCTGACAATCCACTCCCAAGGCAATCCCAAAATAGTCAGCCATTGAAAACCCTATGAGGGTCACTATAAGTCAGATACCGACTCGACGGCACCTAACAACAACAGGTCATGAGCAAACCTGAGGGACCTCACTTTCTGGGGAAAGGCGTGCAGAAAGCTACTTCTGTGGGCACAGGGGCAGAAGGGGCAGCCATCCGAGTTTGTACCAGGGCTGCAGGCGCTGGCGGAGGAGTTGGATCTAACCTTTTTGGTATTCCCAGTCCACAGCAGGCAGATTTGATCCCTTCTGCGTATTGTAAAGATCACAGTTCTAAATCACGAAGCCATCTGTCCTGGTGCCTTCTGACCGACTGGGTTGCTTTAAGATTCCATTTGGACGCCTGTAGCTGCGGGGTGGCCACCACAGCCCATGTTAGGCTGCGACATTCATGGAGCTCAGTGGCGATCGCACGTGGCTCAGCTCCAAGCATCGCTGCCTCTGAGATCCATTGAGATGTGGGCTTCCAGGACTGCAGCTCATAAATATGCTAATTATGAACATGCAGTGACCACGGAATACTTACCTAAATTAGATTTACAGGCATCGAAAACACAAGTGAATGGCACCTCTGCCGCTAGCAGAATGTTAAAACTAAGGGGGAGCATGGTGTCCACAGGCAGCAGGGGTGACAGAGCTGCCTGGGGAGTGGCGCGCGCTGTGGGGCGCTGGGGAGCTTGTAGGGCGGTGGTGGGCGTGGCTGGGAGAGCCCAGCCAGCTGTGCTCCTGGAGTCAGGGGATTATGTGTGAGGTGGCAGCCAGCCTAGATGAGACCAGGCTTCTACTGGATGTTCTAGTGGGAGGCTTTCTTCTTGCCATGCCTGCGGTGCAGTTGGGCACAGCTGAGCCAGGACCTTGAATGTCCCAAGAAGCCACTGGTCCTGAAGATGCCAGGCTGCCAAGAGGAGGCTGCTGGCAGCTGCTGGTGCCCCATTCCTCTTTCTGGGGCACTGCTTTTGGGGAGGTGAGAGGTGTAGGGAGAAATTGGGATGAAATTGGCAAAAACCCGAAAACTGGAAAAACGGTAAATCTAGGGAAAACGAAAGTAACTTGGTTGGACGTTTGCACAAAACCCTTCACAAAACCTGATTGGACAATTGGACTCAAAGCTAATTGGCTCAGGCCATTCCTTGGGCGACCTGTATAAGGAGCTGCACTGCCACAGCTTGAC
>VMDO01028025.1:0-24503 GCA_007922755.1 Pedetes capensis
GAAAAGCGCTGCATTGAACATGGAGATGCAGGTGTCTCTGTGGTATGATGACTCATCTCCCTTTGGGTAAATTCCCAATAGTGTTATAGCTGGGTCATATGGTAGATCTATTTTTAGTTTTTTGAGGTACCTCCATATTGATTTCCATAGTGGTTGTACCAATTTACAGCTCCACCAACAATGTAAAAGTGTTCCCTTTACCCCACAGCCTCGCCAGCATTTGTTGTTGTTTATTTTATTGATCTTGGCCATTCTTACTAGTGTAAGGTGAAATCTCAGCGTTGTTTTGATTTGCATTTCCCTAATGGCTAGGGATATTGAGCATTTTTTCATGTGTTTCATGGCTTTATGGACCTCTTTATTTGAGAACTGTCTACTCAGTTCCTTTGCCCATTTGTGTATTGGGTTGTTTGTAAACCTAAGTCTTATAAGGATCTAAATTGATTGAATGCCCCACTTCCATTTTGCCAGGAGTAATCTATTTCTAATTCTCCTCCACTCACAGGGTGTTGTCTTTTGAGGGTTTCAATTAAAAACCGCAGGTGTTTATTAAGGAGACTTCTCTTTTGTAGACACTGAAATCCAATTTTTATAGCACAACCTCACAACACTATCAGAGGTTCTGCCCAGCTTCTTCACCTTTCCCTGAGAGACAGCGTGTTCTGAGGGGGAAAGTAGCAGCTGAATATGGGGCTTTAACTCTCTGTGTTTCTGTTCTCTCTGGAATCTTGGCCTTTAGGTAGTTCTCTTATGTCTTGGAACGCACACACACACAATAAATAAATAAAAATAAAAAAAGGTAAAGAAAAAAAGAAAAAAATTGTTTTGGTCAACTCTTTTTAATAATCCCACACAGGAGGTTGATCCTCAATGACCTAGTTCACAATTATTGGAATTGGAAAACACTTGCTCACCTAACAGGTACTCTGCCTTCTCCCTCTCTGCAGTGCTCAATGGATAATAATGTGTAAACTTCTTTCACTTTCTAATTTGAACCTGTAGGCAGAGAAGGAAGTATCTTTCTATAGTTCTATCTTTCTATAGGGCCCAGAGAAGACTTACCCAAAGGTCTCCTGATACAGATACACTAAGAAGCCAGTGGTCTGGCTGGGTTTTGAATACAGACCCAGAACTGTGCTTCTCTCTGCTCTGCTGAATTGCACTATTGTTGTTGTTAGGTGCCCTTGAGTTGTATCCGACATATAGGGACCCTGGTAGGGTTTTCAATGGCTGGTTGTTTCGAGATTGCCTCAGGAATGGATTGCCACGTCCTTCTCCCGTTTTTGTGGTGCTGGGAATCAAACTCGGGACCTCAGAGACTGCAGAGCGGCACTCTACCAACTGAGCTAAATCCCAGCCCTATTGCACTATAGCATAATGGTTAAGAAATGGGCTTTAGTGTCAAGCAGTCCTGAGTTTCAATGCCTGCTCTGCCAGTTATCAACTGTGTGGCCTTGGACATGTTCCAAGAGCTCCCCGAACTTTTGATTCCTCACCTGGTAAAGTGGAGATAATAAGAGCTACTCAAGATAGGGCTGCTGTGGCAATTCTAGGTGGCAAGGTATATGAAGTTCTTGGCAGTGTAACTGGATCTGCATGTGGGAGTGACTATAAAGGAGAATTTAGTGTGTGGAGCAAGGTGCCTAATTCCAGCTTGCTTTCTATGAGTTTCAGGGGCACCACAGCAACCACTGATATCTTGTCACCCCACCTTTCCTGAAAGGACCATGTATTCCCTTCAGGCAAGGCTCAAAGTACCCAAGCTCCAGTCCTGCTGAAAAGCTTACCCCATGAAGGCAGTTGTGGTGGGCAGCCCTCACTGCTTAGGGTCTTCTACACCCCCTTTCCCCCCATCCCTCTGCTAAAGGCCTAGCAGTCAGGGGTGCAGGGAAACCAGCAGCCTTATGCCAGGGGAGCGGGCCTGAATGGCCCCAAATCTTTATCTCCTGTTTGGCCCCAAACAAGGGCATATGGTAGTGTAGTTAAGAGCACAGAACTCAGAGAAAGCCAACCTTGGCTTCATGTCCCAAGTCCACTGTTTTCTAGTTGTGAAATCTTGACTAAGTCCCTTTATTTCCCTGACTCACTTTCTTCATCTGTGTCATGGAGGTGATACTGGCACCTAGTAAAATAGAACTGCTTGAAAGATTAAAGGAGGCACCATATGTAGTGCCTCTTCTTTGTCTTTTTCTTCCTATACTTTTCTCCCTCAATAAGGGGCAACAGAAGTGGTGCAACCAGAAATCAGCCTGGGATGCACAGGGACTCACCGTGTCCCTGCCTTGCCCACATTACCATCAAAGCTTCAGCACCCCTACAACTGCTCATGCATGGGAGTTAATGCAGTGTTTTCCAGTTTTCCCCTTCACTGTGTACAGTAACATTTGGACCCTCAAAGGGCTAAACCTGTGAGGCCATATACTCCTAAAGGTGACTGGCCAAGCAGGGATGGGGGTTCCACGCAGCCACTCATGGCTCGAGGGCTCTGTAGCTCAGCACACTGTAACCTGTCACCATCTCCCAGCAAGTGAAGGGTGTTGACACCCCTGGTAAGGGTCAGCAGTCACCCTGCCATGCCCAGCAGTGACATATTCACCCACCACTGGCAAAACCATCTTAGACCAGGGACTCAGCCTCCTGGGGGAGTCCAGTGTCCTGACCCAGAACATGAAGATTGAGAAGAAATAAGACGTTGGCTCCAGTCCGAACTCAGCCTCACGCTGGCTGTGTGACTTTAGGCAAGTCATTCTTCTGCTCTGGCTTCATGTTCCTGTCTGAAGCAGAAAGGACTGAAACCTGAGGACAGGTCCCTGAGCGCCCTTCCAGCTCTGGCACTCTGAGACTCGAGATCCAGTGAGTTCCCTACTGCTTGACTGCATTCCACTCCTGGTGACCTGCTTCCAAAAAGTATGGCAAATGGTAGGCTGTCCCCAGGTGATTCCAGCTCGCTCCCTACCTTAAGGGCTGGGCTCTAAAGGAAACCCATTGGCCCAGACAGAGGGCAGAGCCACACTGTGGCCTGCCTTTCCCAGCTGACTTCGCCCAAGTCCGAGTCCTTAGGGTTCAGCTTCCCCTGCTCAGTAGACCAGGCTCCAGGAGAGAAGCACTCCTGATTTCCTGAATGCGCTTTTCTGCTGCTAGCTCCCCGTGGTGGCACCCTGCCCAGTTCAGGGTAATGCAGAAGGTAGAGAGGACTCGGTAAAAGGAGCCTGGTGACCTCCAACATGGGTTGGGGTGCTGGGGAAAGGAAGAAAGCAAGAATCCTGGAGGCAGCATGACGGCTGGGGGCTGCCATACTCTGGAGGGGCTGAAGTTGGCCTAGAGGGCAATGAGGAGACACCAAGGATCTTGCAGAAGGGCATGGCCAGAATTTGCCAGAACATGTTTTGGCTCCATGGAAGGCAGATTGGTGCAGAGAGAGAAATGGAGGGCTGTTAGAGGAGGGCAGCTGGAGGTAACACTGTGGCAGTGGGGACAGCACAGAGGAGGTGTTTGGGAGGCAGACTGGGTGACTGGGTGTTCAGCCGCACATCTGACTGCATTGCTGTGCTGGGTGACTGGGCGACTCTGTCATAGGATAGAGGAATCTCTGGCTTGCTGGTGTGCAGAGAAAGGACCCAAGGGATAAAGGGGAGTGGGTGGCAGGCTGCACAGAGGAACACACTGAGAGGTCTTCAGTTGTGCCTGACACCCTGCCCGGCTCTCTCCCACTCAGTCCTCTCAGCACTGGGGCATTACCATCTGTTTTGCAGAAGAGAAACTTGATGTAGTGGCAGAACTAGGATTTCAAATTCAGGCTTCCTGACTCTTGGCCCTACCTTTGGACTTGGAGGATGGCTTCCCTGATGTAACCAGCAGCACAGAGGGCAGCCAAGTTCCCCCGTCCCCACTGCTTCTCCTTCCTCTCCCTGAGCTCTCCCTCAGCCCCTGCCCTGCCACCAGATTGCAGTAGAAGACCCCTTCACTTCTGTGGCCTTGGCTTTGCTTTATGTCCTATGAAGGCAGAGCACAAGTGAAGATTTTCTACATTCAAACACAAACAGGGTAAACTTTTAAAAAGTGGGATCTTGCCAGGTGTGGTGGCACCTGCTTTTAATCCCAGCAATTCAGGAGGCAGAGGCAGGAGGATTGCATGCTTGAGGCCAGATGCAGCCTGCATAACTTAGTGAGACCCTGTCTCAAAATAAAAAATAAAAAAGGACTGGGGTTGCAGTCCAGTGGTACCACAGTTAGGCCCTGGGTTCAACCCTCAAGTACCACAAAAAATAAAAAAATAAAAAAATAAAAAAGGATGGTAGATTCTGAGGTTATCTGGTTGGTTGGTTGCCCTGCTTGCCCATGCCACCACTTGTGTTTGGTAGCCTCCGTGACACTTCCAGAATCCCCAGGATTCTGTAGCCTACTGTTTGCAAAGCAATGGATTAGCATGCTGCTGCTGGAATATCCTAGAGTGGGGTTCTCAGCCTAGGGCCACAGAAAGGATTCAGGGTGTCTCTGAACTTGGATGGGAAACACTCCATCTTTATCTTCACTAACCTCTAACTCAAGTCAAACATTTTATTCCTTTTGGATTGTAACCAATGAACCACAATAGTACTGGCAGTTCTTGAGACTCTGTCACCATAAGTCACAGATATTTTCAGATCACACTGCAGTCATGGCAGATCTTTCAAAGTGTCACTTATGCTCGGCATTACCTTAAAATCATAATAGTTATATCTGCCACCAGACTTCGTTTTTAATGTATTAATAAGGAAACATTACTATATCATAAACAATAAATAAATTCGTAACTGCATTTCAACATGATTGGTTTCATTGGCTGTCCTGCATATTTTATTTCATTTACTTAAAAGCATTCTGGGAAGAGGTCTATAGGGATTGGTAGTTGGACATCATTAAGAGGCTCCATCCTAGGAGTGCTCTTCCAGAACAGAGGGAGCTGGGGAGCTTGCTGAAGGCTGCCAAAGGAGGGTATTCAGGGCTAAGCTCCCCAGAAGGCCCCTGCTCTGATGTGCACTCTCAGCCCAAGGAAAATGAGACAGGAAACTGGGCCAGGAGCACAGGGACTCTGAGAAGTGGAGCAGAAGGCACAGACCGCTGGCAGGGCCCGTTCAGTGGCATAGAGCTGAATTCCTCAGCTTCTGCCTGGGCCGGGCTTCTGGGGAATCCCGGGGGCCCAGTCTGGCTGGCTTCAGCCATTTCCCTTCCTGGTCTTAATTTTCTTGTCTGAGTGGTTTCAGTGGAAGCAATGGTGGCTTCAAGGTGAAGGGAGGCCCAGCTTCTGGATCTACCCTGCTGTGGCTTGCTCTGAGAAATCATTTCCCTTCCCAGACCAGCTCACATGTTCACTTACGGAGGAGGGTAACCAGCTCAAGGATCAAATGGTTCTGGCATACACACTGCTATTCATTCTCCCACAACCTCTGCAGGAGACCTCACCAACAGTTCTCCAGGCCTGATCCCTGCATGCTCACATGAAACTCCCGAAGCCTTTCCTTGCCACCCAGTGATTAAAAATGGCAAATGAAACAAAACCTACTTGCTATGAGTGTGCTAGATGATCCATATCTAAGGCAGCACCCACACATCCATCTCTGGTAAGTCAGAGCTCTGAGGATCTGATCTCAGAAACTCGAACAAGATACTAGGTAGATTTGAAGATATATAAAGCAGACTATCTCTGAAACATGGGGTGGGGGTGTGTGGCTCCTGTGAGTCAGAGAAAGAGACAATATTCACAGCTGAGCTATGTGTTTTCTTCAGGTACCCTATGGGAAATACCAGGGTCAGAATATGACACTTGGGTGCTGAAATCTCAGCGGAGCCCCTCGTGGTTTACTCTGGCCTCCTGCAACAGAAGCATGGAGGTGGGAGGGGGCGGGCAAGTCAGCCTCTTTGATCAAATTGCTGGGAATCGGCATCCTGCCAGGATTGGTACCACCAGGCCCTTCCTGTCCCCAAGTGTCCCACACCACATAGACTTTCAGGAAGGCCCTGTGGTGAGGGCAATACTGGCTGCTCCTGGTGTGATCGACACAGACTCAGATCACACACCTTGGTGGCCAAGGTGTGGATGTACTGGAGATGCGGGGTTTCTCCTGAAGCCAGGAAGAAAGCCCTGTCTGGAGTTATTTCAGAGGGCAGCTGGCCCAGGAGACAGCTAAAGGCCAAACAGGTGCTGCTATTTCCCTTGTGTCATAGCCAGCTCAAGCCAGCAGTAGGCTGGGAGCCCAGGTAAATGACTGAGGAGCAGAGTGCAATGAAGAGGTCATGTAACCACCGGCCTACAGGGCCAAGCTGATAAGGTAGGAGGAAGTAGGATGGGCACCACTGGGAGGGGTGGAGACTACAGCAAACCAAGGTCACATGATCTATTTAAAGGCAACAGCTAACAATTCAAGTTGATCATTGGCATATGAGAATGTGGACCTGTAGGGCCAGAGCTTCCTTCTGATTTTTAAAGAGAAGTCAGAATCTAATTTTTCCTTTTTTCTTTCTTTTCTTTTTTCTTTCCTTTCTTTTCTTTCTCTCCCTTTCTTTCTTTCTTTCTTTCTTTCTTGCTTGCTTGCTTGCTTACTTGCTTTTTTATTTTGGTACTTGGGCTGAACCTAGGGCCTTGTGCATACTTTGCAAGCACTCCACCACTGAGCTGTACCCCCAGCTCCTTTTTTATTTTTTGTTTTGAGTCAGGGTCTCACTAAGTTGTGCAGGCTACCTCTGCCCTCAAACTAGTGATCCTCAAGCCTAGGCCTCCTGAGTCACTGGGATAACAGACATACATCATAGTACCTGGCTTAGAATCTAGATTTGTATGTTATAAAATCTCATTTTCCAATGGTGGCATCTTAAAATGTTAAATAACAAACAACAACAACAACAACAACAACAACAAAACACAGCATAGGCCAGGCAAAACATATCTGAAGATGGCAGTATCCAGCTTAATTTGCAGCTTCTAGTGGAATGGTTAAGAGCCTAAACTCTGGATTTACACATACAAAGATCTGAATTGCTGGCTGGCCATGTAGCTGGGGGTAAGGGGTGAGGGAGGTGGGGGAGGCTTGGGGGTGTGGGGTGTGTAGAGCACTCATCCAGCAGGCACACACCCCCTCCCCCACATACGTTAAAAAAGACACAGGCAAAGAGAGAGATATTACAACATTTTGGGTTGTGAGGTGGGAGATTATTGAGACAGGGTGTCAATAAAATAAAAAATCCACTGAGGTTTAGTGGCACTTTAGTGGAGTAAAAACTGGGTTATTAAACAGCCACTATGAGGCTGGGATTTAGTTCAGACGGTAGAGCACCACTCTGCAGTCTCTGAGGTCTGGGGTTCGATTCCCAGCACCATAAAAATGGGAGGAGGATCTGGTAATCCACTCCCACAGCAATCCTGAAACAATCAGCCATTGAAAACCCTTTGAGGGTCACTGTGAGCCAGACGTGACTCAACGTCACCTAACAACAACAACAATGGACTAGCAGGGCTAGAAGTTGTGCTCTCTATGTGAAACTTTTTCCAGCATGTAACCCTCACAGTGCAAGTTTGTTATTCTCATTTTACAGTAGAGAGCACTGAGGCTCAGAGAATCTACATGTCTTGGAGCAGGTGGTGCAGCTCAGAGGTAGAGCCCCTACCCTCATTGCACCCCAGTGCATCCAACTCAAATATATATATTTTCCCAAGGTTTGGTTCCTCAATGTGTGTGGAACTCTACCTCCGATACCCAGTGCACTCAAACATACTCACACTCAGCCTGCCTCCACCCTTGGGAGGATTTTGAGATGCCAGGGCTGGTTACCAAGGAAAGGTGTTTAGGAGCCTGCAACTCTCCAGCGATGCTTAGAAGAGAGGTTGGGCCCAGAGCAGGGGAGTGGCTTATTTGACCCTTTGAGGGGGAGGGGGGCAGAGATTTTTTTCCACTTTAATTTTCTTTGCTCCTGTGCACACACACATGTACACACGCATCATTTGCCCAGATGTCTCCCTAAATCTCCTATTTCCAGAGACTGTTCTGCCTTTCCCTCCACCTCACTGTTCTGCCACCTCCACTGGGAGGGAAGGTGCTGCCACAGCGTTGGAACAAGTATTCCCCAGACTGATTTTCTTGGTGGGGAGCTGAAGCTCAAAAGACTGCACAGAGACATTGGGGGAGAAAGGTAAGTTATACCCAAGTGTGTATTTGACCCAAGATTGTCTGACTCCAAAGTGCCTGCTCTGAACTCTGGTTGTGCCTCCTACATAAGGACCACATGCTGGGGCTGGGTTTCCATGAGCTATTTTCTCCTATTTTTTCTCCTAAGGTTTACATTTTAAGAAGTGGCATTTCCTAAAAAGTGAAAGGAGTTAAACAATGAGCAGCCACAGTTCCATTATGATCTGAGTAACTCTTTTATCACATTATTATTAACAATTATCATGCACAATAATAATAATCACAAAGGCCATATTTTATAAAACATTCATTACCCGATTTGATCAATTCTAAAATCCATTTTTTATCTTTGAGTTGATTTTAAAATCTGAGCAACCTAAGCTTCCATGAAATATACTACTTTATTTGGCCCTAAGAATAATTCTGATAGGCAAGCATTGCCAAATGACGATTCCCATTCTGCACTTGGGAAAAGTAAAATTCAGAGAGGTTAGGCAATTTGCCTGAGGTCACAGAGCTAGTGGACGACTGTGGCTGTTTCTTGATCCCTAGGACACAGAGTTTGTGTCCCCTGTGGCCTCCTGGCCCGAAGCTCCACACCTGTTTCCATCACCCTCCTGGCCATGCCTTGCCTGGCCTCCAGAGAGAGACCTCAGCTCCCCTACTCAGAGTTCCCTAGCATCAGCCAGCGGCAAGGTGAATCAGTGTGGGCACTCCTGGGGGCAGCCTCACTCAAGAGCCTCACTTTCCAGAACAAATCCTGTGTTTGAAAGAGCATCATTGAGAGCAAAGCTGGGGTTGGGAGGTGAAGGCAGTATTTCTGCCTGGTGTCCTCATAAACTCTGTGTAAGCTACATCTGGGGGTTCCCCACCTGGGATCCCCATTCTTCAAAAATTACAAGTGCCGTATTTCTCATATTTCAGAAGGTCAAGTGAAAATCAAATATTGGCTCAAGATAAGATCTCACAAACAAACTAAAACACCACATTTTTTGCTGTTGACTAACCTTGCATCAGCTCTGTGGTTTATGCCGGCTGACCAGAGAACATAGGTTGGCTTCTCTAGGGTCACAATTAATGTAGAAGGGGGAAAATCAATTAAGGACTTATGTAACAACTTGGCAGACAAAATCTTTCAATACTATGTGTGCCAGAGGAAAACTATAAGATTGGAAAGCAGACATGGGAATCTGCGCTCCACCTTTTCCCCAATGGGGGGCTATGACGCTCAGAGTGCTGGAGAGACTTGCTCAAGGTCACATTGCAGGGCTGGAACCAGCACGCAAGCGCCCTGCCCCATGGGAGAGGAATCTTCCCACCACGGCCTGCTGTCCTGAGGTTCAGGAAGCTGCGCCAGGACTCACCAGGTTGCAGAAGGGAGCCAGGATAGTGGGGCAACTTCTCCTTGTCACCTGGGGGCAGCTTCTAAGGTCATGCTGACTCTCCTCCCTGGGAGTGTGCCAGGGCAGTGGGTGGGGAGCCTCTTGGACAGGGGGCTCCGGGCCAGGTGCTAGAGGCTCCCTAGAGCCAGCACCCCCCAGGAGCCAAGTGGTCAGGCACTGGTGTCACTGGCTGCTGAGGGCTAAGCTACTTCCAGGTCGCACAGCGGGAAATCTTCAGTTGCCAGGCTGCTTTTCCTGCCAGCTGCAGGGTGCCTTTAAGAGAATCTCTGCAGCTCATTGGCTGAGCAATGCTCCCTTTACCTGTGTACCTGAGCAGGTAAGAGCAGCTGGGCCAGGGCACAGCAGGGACAGCAGCTGACTGTGCTGCCTCCCTAGCCTTCCTTGATGCCCTCTGGTGCAGGGAACCGCCTGGGGCAATGCTTCAGCTGGCCTTCTGCTTCCATGACCTCCTGGTGCTCCTAACTTAGATTCATTACTGGGTCTTCTATTTCAGACAGAAAAACAGAGTCCCTGGAGGGTAGAGTGACTGTCCTGTTCAACCAGCTCTCCGGAGGAAGGGTGGCAGTGTAGGATGGTGTGAGGATCCTGTCTTTGACTTCCCACACCACTTCCATCTCTGAGAGGCTCAGTGAGTCACTCACAGCTTCAGCTGCCATATCTAAAAAATGGTGTGGTCATCCTTATGTGTCTACCATCACTTTATTGAGGGTACATGCTTGGACCTGGAGAGTTAGGGGATTATCTAGCTCACCCACCCATTTAGGCATTCATTTATCCACCAGGCACTGTTATCCAGCAATTACTATGGGTCAGGCTTTATTTCATTTCTTTAGAATCCATAAATGAGTAAGAATGTCAAGGGCACTACTCTTACTGAGAGAGGAGCAGAGAAATAAGCCAGTCAAGAGATTGTTGTTGTTAGATGCCGTTGAGTTGTGTCCATAGCAACCCTCATAGGGTTTTCAATGGCTGATTGTTTCAGGATCGTGTCAGGAGTGGATTGCCATGTCCCTCTCCCATTTTTGCAGTGCTGGGAATCAAACCCAGGGCCTCAGAGACTGCAGAGCGGCACTCTACCCAACTGAGCTAAATCCCAGCGCAGTCAAGAGATCAGACAGGTAATAATGCCATGAAGAAATGAAGTCAACTCTTATGATAAAGGGATGGGTGGTATTTTTTATTTTGGGGTGAGGGAGACTCTCCCGAGATCATACCGAAACTGAGACTTGATTGATGGAAGAGTGAGAGCAAGAGTGTTCCAGGTGCAGTGAACTGTGAGGACAAAGGCCCCAGGGCAGATACATATGGAAAACAGAAAGCAAGCTGCTGTGGCTGGAATATAGTCCTAACCCAGTACTACCTTTTTTAATACATAAGGAAATGATTCAGAGAGGTGACTTGATTTGGTCAAGAATTCTTCCCATAAATTCCTCTTTCCTTTCTTTTTCTTTTCTTTTCTTTCTTTCTTTCTTTCTTTTTTTTTTTTTTTTTTTTTTTTTTTTTTTTTTTTTTTTTTTTTTTTTTTTTTTTTTTTTTTTTTTTTTTTTTTTTTTTTTTTTTTTTTTTTTTTTTTTTTTTTTGTGCTATTGGGGGTTGAACCCAGGGCCTCAAGCTTGCAGCTTTGCAAGTGCTGGGCTACTGAGCTGTACCCCCAGCCAGTTTTTTTAAACTTTTTTTGACACAGAGTTTCGCTAAATTACTCAGACTGCCTGTGGTCTCGAACTTGCGATCCTCCTGCCTCCAGCTCCCAAGTCTCTGGGATTACAGGTATGTGCCACCATGCCGGGCCCTCTTTCCTTTCTTTATCCATACCCTCAGGTATTAAGGAGGGAAACTGAAACAGAGAGCTCCGCTGAGTGACCAGAGCAGCAGTCATTCTACCAGCCTTCACTGCTACAGCCACCTGCTACTTTCACTTGGTAGACATGCGCGCACTCCCAGTTGGCAAGGACCATGATTTCAAGAGCTTACCCAACTGGAGAACAAAATCCTGACCAACAGAATATAGTATTAAAAAGTCTCAGCAGTAAAGCAAACTGCCACACAATCACATGGGCTCAGCACAGACCCTGCTAAATTCCTTTCCATTTTGATTTGCAGAAGTTTTTCCTTTGATTTTTTTAAAAAGAGACCTGAGTGCACGCCTATAATTCCTGCCACTCTGGAGGCGGAGGCAGGAGGCCCTCAAGTTCAAGGCCAGAGGCAGCAAGACCATAGGGTAAGATAATAGATTAAAAATAAAATAATAGATTAAAGATAATAAGATAACAGATAATAATAAGATAAAAGTGAGATAATAGATTAAAAAAATGGGCTGGGGGTACAGCTCAGTGGTAGAGGGCTTGCAAAGAATGTATAAGGCCCTGGGTTCAGCCCCCCAGTACTGCAAAAAATAAAATTAAAAAAAAAATAAGAGAAAAGAGACTCCCCATTTCCATCATCATGTTGTTGTGGGTATTTGCAGAACTAGGATGGAACCCAGGGCTTCCCAAACGCCAAACAAGCACTCTACCTACCATGGACATACACACATAGTCCCTTGATTTGGAAGTCTCAGCTGAACTTTTGATGCAATAGGGCTGAATAAGAATGGAGTTGTTGTTGTTAGGTGCCTTCGAGTCGTGGCCAACTCATAGTGATCCTCCTAGGGTTTTCAATGGCTGAAATTTTTTCAGGGGGATTGCCTCAGGAGTGGATTGCCATGTCCTTCTCCCATAGGAATGGATTAGCCAACCATATTTCCTCATTCTGTCAACAGATTTCAGGTCTAGAAACACTGGCTAGCGCTCTCTTGAACAGTAAAGCACTGTTAGTGCCTACAAGGTAGGCTTTCAACACTATTTTCACTACAAGGAAACACCATCCTTGAAAAAATGAATAAGTGATTCCATCTTTGAGGGACAGAATGTGGAGTATGTGCTGAGACTCTCCTAGTGCCACAAATCGAGGAAGCTAGAGATATGTCAAAGGGATTCAGAGGCTCTCATTTGTCAAAGTCAAGGTGACGTGGGCATCAGTGAAGAAAGTAACTGCAGTGGGTTTAAAAAACATCCAATCTACTTTAATCCATGATTTCATAATGATTTTTTTTAATAAACAAAAAGTCTCAATGATTGTCTTTGGATGTTGTTAGGAAATGAACTCATTGTTTTGAAGACTGGTAAATTAAAGGGAAAGAAATGGGGATGCATATACTCTTTCCTGTGGGAACTGACCTGAGGCAACCAAGCAGGAGAGGAGCAGATGCTACTGTGTGCACAAGTCTTCCAGAGAAGAAAATGGGGAAGGAATGAAGAAAGATTGCCTCAGAGTATCACCACTTCATAACTCCTTATGAATCAACCCATCTAACTGATGACATTACAAAAAAGAAAACAATCAGAGAAAATGGGCTTCTTGATGGAATTAAACACCAAAAACCCAGCATGCATCTGATCAAGGCTTTGTACAGATTTGTTGCAAACTTTCTCTGGTAGTAAATTGTTTCTTATTGTTGTTGTACTTGGAGGTTGAACCCGGGGCCTCACACATACTTTGCAAGTGCTGTAACAGTGGGCTGCACCCAGAGCCCATTGAATTTTTTTTTTTTCTTCAGGCAGGATCTCGCTAAATTACACAGGCTGCCTCTAGCCTTGAACCCTCTATCCTCCTGCCTCAGCCTCCTGAGTTGCTGGGATTACGGCATGCACCGCCGTGCCCAGCCATGGTGCATGATTTGCCAACTCTTGTTCTGGATCTCACTACCAACTTATAGGAAATACCAGGGACTGAGGAACATATGAAATGATACCATGGGAATGTGACAAATGACATCCAAACTGGGGGAAACTCTAGCAGAAAAAACTACCTGATTTCTTTCCTTTCCTTTCCTTTTTCAGTACTGAGGGATTGAGGGGTTGAACCCAAGTTAGCCTCTGCACCCTGAGTGGTGACGCTAGGGAGGCCCCACTCCAGGTATGGTTACAAAGCTAAGGGTGAGGCCTGCCCCTCCTCAGCCCCTTGACAACTCTGGTCTCCCACACCATAGGCATTTCCTATCAAGTGGCTTTGTAGAATTCATCACTGTTCTTCAGATGCACAGGTACTTGAGGACCACCAATGGCCTCCATAGGCCAATGGAAGAGGCCAGAAAGCAGTGCCCAGGGCTTCCTCAGACCACAGCAAGGTGAGGTGATTCAACATCACTTCACACATGGGTGTTATCCAGGATCATGGACAAGGAGTTCCCAGATGGTATGATTACGAGGGTTAGAAAAAGTCTGGCAAAGCACAGAACTGAAGGGCAGCTAGGGTTAAATGGAGACTTTATGTGCTTCCCCTTTCACATTCATATTTTCTGTTGAGAATTTAAGGCCTCCTTCAGCCTTATTTACCAACTTCAGGGCCATTCTGTTTGATGCAGAAAAGGATAGGGCTGGGCTCCTCTACAGGAGAATCACAGGTTCAAGGCCAGAGGCAGCCTGCCTGACTTATGGTGACACTGTCTCAAAATAAAAAATAGAAAAGGGTCTAGGGGTGTGGTTCGGTGGTAGAGTTGTTTCCTAACGTGTGGGGCTCAGGGTTCAAACCCTCAGGAAAGAAAGAGAAAGAGAGAAAGAAAAGAAAAGAAAACGAAAGAAAGGAAGGAAGGAAAGAAGGAAGGAAGGAAGGAAAGAAGGAAAGAAGAAAAGGAAGGAAGGAAGAGAGAAAGAGAAAGAGAGAAACAAAGAAATCTACCAAGAGATGAGCAGATGTAATGGTACATGCATTGCCCCAGCACTTGGGAGGCTGAGGCAGGAGTATCATAACTTCCAGGCCAGCCTGGGCTACACAGACTTAGTGTGAAAAGAAAAAAGAAATTTGTTAAATGAATAAAGCACACAGGATTTAGATATCTAGATTACACACTGCATAACACACTGATCTTTTCCTTTTCAGTGTTTGTCACACTTGTAAAAAATAATTACCCATGTAATATAATCTGGTTTAATATTTGCCTCCCTGACAAGAGTCTACGGCCATACCGTCTGATCTTGGAAACTAAGCAAGGTTGGGCCTGGTTAGTCCTCGGATAAGAGACTGCCTGGGAATACCAGGTCCTTGGGAGAAGCGCCTGGCAGCTCAGTCCTGAAACAATCAGCCATGGAAACCCTATGAATAGCAGAGAAGCACTGACATAGTTCTAGGCATGGTACAGTGTCAGAAAGCATTTCATCCATTGTACATAGGATTGCTAAGAGTTGGGCCCGACTGGATTATACCTAATAACAACAATCCTGACTAGAAGACTATTTATTGGCTCCCGAGGGCTGTCCCTAGTGTTGTTCACCATTGCATCCTCAGGGCTTCAAATAGTACCTAGCATACAGCTGCAGCTATTATAAGGGGCCATCAAGTTGGTGTCCAGCTCATAGCAATCCTACGTACAACAGTTGAAACACTATTATCAGTGCTTCTCTGCTGTACATAGGGTTTTCAATGGCTGATTGATTTTTGGGACTGGGTCGCCAGGTCCTTCTTCCAAGCCTATAGCACCAGGTGTTCCCCATCCAAGTAATAACCAGGCTCGACCCTGCTTAGTTTCTGAGATCTGACAGGATTGGATGCCACACAGTGGTACAGTGCAGGATAACATACAACTAGCACTCAATAAATGCTTGTTGCCACACAGGCGGCAAAGATGGCCACATTTAATGGCCAACCTGTCCACCTTTCTTGAAGGTCTGGCAGAGGAAACTGGCATAACACGCTTTATTTCAAGATGCCAAGCATGTTACCGGAAGTGTGGGGACAGCTGCTGAGCTTCCCCAAAGTCCCTCCTGGGGCTACTCTGGTCAGACTGCAGGCAAGTGGGAAAGACCGTCTAAGGGACAATGCATTGCTCAAACTGACTTAGGCCAGAGTTGGCCATCGCATCCTAGGTACTCTGTGAGCACTGTTATTAGATGTCTCCTTCCGTCCCCAACACCGCACATGGCTGCCCTCTGCCATAAAACTCAGGCCATACTCCCAGAGCGAGTCTCACTGAATGACTACTCCTGAGCCAATCAATGTGATCAGGCGATACAGGGCTCTGACTGGCCAAGCTGAGTCACAGGCCAACCTAGCCTCCTATGTGCAGGAGACAGCTCTAAGAGCTTGGGAGGAGGCTCCCCAAGCAAGCTGTGGCTACAGGTGCCAAAAGGGAGGGTGTGGTTGGGTCAGCAAAGCCTGTATGCCCGGAAGATCTCAAACCTCTCCGAGGTCCGGTAACAAGAGCAAAGCCACCACGAGACCAAACTAACATCAGTTCTGTCAAAGAGATAGGGTCTGAAGGGATGCAGAGGGCAAGGGGGCATTGCTCAGCCATCTGCCAAAAGAACCGTTTTTTAGGGCCTAGATTAGGATGAGGCTAGTGAAGCACTTGCCTCAGGCACTAAGTGAAGGAAGGTGGGAAAAAGCTCAGTAATCTAGATAAATACTACTGTACTGAAATATTTTAAAAACTAAAATTAAATGCAAATCCCCCCATGATGACCAAAATACCAAATTTTAAATAAAGGCAGGATGAAGTGCCAGGTAAAGTGATATTGTTGCTTGCAGAAAAAGTAAAAATCAGAGCTGCCAATTATTTTATTTAAAATTTTGGAGCCAGACTTAGTGATGCACGCTTATTATCCCAGCATTTGGGAGGCTGAGGCAGAAGGACAGATGTGAGTTCAAGGCCAGCCTGGGCTACTTAGTGAGACCCTGTCTCAAAAAAACAAAACAAAACAAAACAGCCAGGTGTGATGGCACACGCCTGTAATCCCAGCGACTTGGGAGACAGAGGCAGGAGGATCACAGGTTCAAGGCCAGAGGTAGCCTGCATAATTGAGCTAGACCCTGTCTCAAGACAAAAAGTAAAGAATTGCCTGGGTGTGCAGCCCAGTGGTAAAGCACAGGCAAAGCATGCCTGAGGCCCTGGGTTCAACCACCAAGTACTGCAAAAAAATAAAATTAAAATAAAATTTTGGTATGTTGTCCATCAAGAATTTTTGTGTTACTTTTGATTTTTCAAAGATTACATTAAAATGTTATTTGTCTCGATTGTTGAATTTCTTAGTACCTTCCTAAGTTCTGTGCCCATTCCCTCACCCTACGGCAGGCCCTGCTGTCTTCTGTGGAGTTTGCTGGAGGTGGAGTGGGAAAGCCACCCTGAAGTGGACAGATGCCTGCAAACCTGGCATGACCTAGTTGGGAGGGCTGGCTGGGCCCAGGAGGCCTGGCCTTAGTTCCCGTCCTCCAGGCAGGTGCTGTTATCACTGTCCCCCAGGGGAAACCTGTTTTCCTCTCTGGGCCTTGCTTTCCCCACTTGCGAGTGAGGGCCAAGGCACCAATAGTGTTTTTTAAAGCAGTAGAACCCAATCTCCTGAATTAGAAAACAGGTTAAAAATGGAGCTGGTGAAGGGGTGCGTGCTGAGGTAGACCCATTTATACCTCTGTTCCACCACCAATGCAGCACCCCTCCAAGTGTTCCACATAGTTCTAATCAGTCCCAGGAAACACGTTGTTGTTGTTAGGTGCCATCAAGTCACTGTCCAACTCATAGTGACTCTATGTACAACAGGTGAAACACTATTGTCAGTATTTCTCTGCTATTCATAGGGTTTTCACTGGCTGATTGTTTTTCGGGAGTGGGTTGCCAGGTCCTTCTCCCAAGCCTACGGCACCTGGTGTTCCCAGTTGGTCGCCCATCCAAGTACTAACTAGGCCCAACCCTGCTTAGTTTCCGAGGTCTAATGGGATCGGACACCACAGGCCTATGGCTGCAGGCAGGGACACACACAAGCACCATTAAATGCAAGGGTCTCTGAGAGAATATCCATGTTTCACCTCCTCCCATCTAACCTTAGTTTAGATCAGTGTCATTCACATGGCCAGAGTCCTCTGTACTAGGGACACGTCAGGATGCTTTATTTAGAATGCAACTTCCATAGCCTTACCCTTGTACAGAATCTGAATCTCCAGGAATGAGGCTCAGGAGTAAATTTTCTTTTAGTACTGAGAGTCTTGCACACACTTTGCAAGTGCTCTACCACTGAGCTGCACCTCCCACCCCCTTTATTTTTGTTTTGAGACAGAGTCTTACTAATTTATGCAGGCAGCCTCTGGCCTTGAACCTGTGATCCTCCTGCCTCCATCTCCCCAGTTGCTGGGATTACAGGTGTGCACTACCACATCCAGCCTGAAATAAACACTTTGAATGAACACTCCTTCCCTGCCAAGTGATTGGAGTCCACTGAAGTGTGTAGGTTCTCCTTAGTAAAGTTATTCCTGTAGAGCCTCAGGAGTTTTTTATTCTGTAGCTTTTACTACAACATCCATTTTGAACATCCAGGGTGAAGAGGTAATCTATGGAACAGTCATATAAATGAATCAAGTCTTGCCAAGTAGAAATGGAGCATAGTGAGATCTCCAGAGACCTTTCCCCAGACAGAACATCCTGGCAGTTCCTGATTCTGCAATCTTACATTTGTCTCCAGAAGAAATTGTGCATTTCTCTCCTCTTCCAGAGAGGCACTAGCGACCTCAGGAATTATTTATTGAATTCTCAGTTTTCTTATTAGTACACTAATGGGTTCCTGGGAGCTCAAAGCAAGCATGTCAATGGAATTCATTTTAGACTCTGGAAATATGGCAGATTTCATCCACTGCAAGGGAAACAGCCATTTATTCGTTAATTCATTCATTAATCATTTTATTTGCTGAACTTAGAAGATTTAATTGATGAATAAGATATTTATATTTCCTCTGATTCTTCCCCCGAGCTTTATCGTTATGTAATTCATATACCATACCACACCATCCATCTGTTTAAAACATAAATACTATTGTTTTCATTATATTACCAGAGTTGTGCAACCATTACACAATCAATTTTGTGGATTTACCTCTTCTGGAAATTCAAATACACGGAATCATATAATGTGCGTTTTTGGGGACTGGCTTCTTTCATAAACATGATGTCTTAAAGATTCGACCATGTTATAGCATATATCAGTACTTCATTCCTTTTATGGCTAAATAAGATTCCATTGTATGTAATATTTCATTTTGTTTATCAATCTCATAGGCATTTGAGTTGTTGCCACTTTTCCACTTTTATGAATAATTCTGCTGTGCAGATTTTTGTGTGGACATGTTTTCTTTTCTCTGCTTTTGAAAAGCTCCTACTCAGCCGGGCGCGGTGGTACACACCTGTAAACCCAGCGGCTCGGGAGGCAGAGGCAGGAGGATCGCAGGTTTGAGACCAGAGGCAGTCTGCATAACTTAGCGAGACCTTGTCTCAAAAAGTAAAAAAAAATGGGCCGGGGGGTGCAGCTCAGTGGTCCAGCACTTGCAGAGCATGCAGGCGCCAGGCCCTGGGTTCAACCCCCAGTATCACACACAGGAAAAAAAAAAAAGAAAGAAAGAAAGAAAGAAAGAAAGGCTCCTACTCTAGTAGACATAGGTGCTAAGACAGGTACACTCATAACCCTCTCTGCCAATGGGACAGTACAAGAGGAGGACAAGGCAATGTAGTTTAGTGATTAGAATCACAACCTTCTGCCATTGCTAACTGAATGGCACAGGGAAAATTTCCTTTGCCTTTCTGTGTACTAGTTTTCTCATGTGTAAAATAGGATCAGTATTTTCTTTATCTTACAGGACCGCTGTGAGGATTACATGAGACAATGCATATTAGGGACATAGCACCAAGTCTGGCACATGGTAAGTGCTTCAAAAAGGCTTGCCATTGTCATTTTTCATTTGGAGATTCCTATGAACCATGCACTATAGCAATAGTAGAGTCTTCATTCACCAAGTGTTTGAAGAGAAGAAATAATTGAATATTCTTTATGTACTTGGCACTGTGAGAGAATTACAGTTGATTTAAACCTGGATCCTACCCCCAGGGGCTCATATTCTATAATCCCAGTGGCAAGACTCACTAGCACACATCACCTCCATGAGCTGATTCCATTCACTGAGGTGATGTGTGCCAGTATTTACTTCAATTCATTATATATAAAATTTGTGGCTAAACCATTGCTAATTACAGATATTCTAACATTTCAGCCCTAAACAATTCAGCATGAATTTCCCTTTTTTTCTTTACTTATAAATGTTTCTGGGATAAGAGTAATAGGACATTTGCTATTTCCGTTATGCAATTATTACATTACTTTTGTTATAGTTTCATCACCTATATATTTTATAGAATCATTTGATTACTATGTAATAAAAATCATATGCATTCATGGATTATAGTCTCATTGATTTTTTCTTTCCTTTCCCGTATATTTTCCCATGTATTCATATAGTTGCATCATATATTTTGAGATTTTCCTCTCTCCCTTTTCTCTTTTGCCCTTCTACTTTATTTCCCCTTCCCTTCCTCCACCTCGCTCCCACCTGCTGATTCCCTTCCCCCTTCTTTTTACTCTGTTTCTATTTTCCTTCCTTAGATAAGTATTATTATTTATTTTTATATATCTACATATGTATTTTTATATATCTACATATGTATAGATATTTTTCTTCCTTTAAGTTAGATTTACTTCCACATATGAGTGAGAACATATGATATTTCTCTTTTTGGGACTGAGTTTGTTGGCTGAAGATGGTGTTCTCTAGTTCCACCCATTTTCCTGCAAATGATATGATTTCATTCTTTTTTATTGCTAAGTAATATTCCATTGGGTACATATACCACAATTTTTCAATCCACTCCTCTGTTGATGGACATCTTTATTGATTTCATACCCTTGCAATTGTGAAAAGTGCTGCATTAAACATAAAAGTACAGGTGTCCCTGTGGTATGATGACTTATCTTCCTTTGGGTATATTCCCAGGAGTGGTAGAGCTGGGTCATATGGGAGTTCTATTTTTAGTTTTCTGAGGCACCTCCATATTGATTCCCAAAGTGGCTGTTTCAGGATGCATGTCCAACAAATAAGAGAATTTTCCTCCATCACTAAAGCATACTAACCACATCTCAAAATATTCGCAACTTCCTTATACCATCTAATATCAAGTCCATAGTCTAATTTCTCCCATTGTGTAAAAGCATGTGCATGCATGCACACACACACACACACACACACACACACACACACACACACACACCAAGATACAACCAAGAATCACTTCATAAGATTGCGGGATAAGGTGGGGTGGGGAGGAGGGTCGCTGTCGAGGGTAAAGGAAGATAATCTCAATGTAAGCAATGCAACTTCATGAGTACATTGGAAAATAGGGGAATATAACCCAAATATACATTTGAGTTTTAGTACATATTAGCCATGTTGTTGTTGTTAGGTGCCGTTGAGTCGGTATCCGACTCATAGCGACCCTCATAGGGTTTTCAATGGCTAAGTGCTTCGGGATTGCCTTGGGAGTGGATTGCCAGGTCCTTCTCCCCATATTAGCCATAAGCCTCCATAAACTTTGTGGGCTGATGAAAGTGTAGCCAGAGTGATGTAATGGTTGCATAATGGAAAAAGTCAATGCTCTATTACTTTGTACCCCACCATCATTTACTAATAAAGGGAGGGGGAAAAAAGAACCACTTCTTGTATTTATTTATTTTTAGATTCTTAGGTTTTGTTTTTTGCTTGCTTGGGGTTATTTTGTTGTGGTTTGTTTGTTTTTTGTTTTTAACAATGGAGATTGAACCCAGGCCCTTGCCCTCCTAGGCAAGCACTCCAGTGCTAAGCTATACCTCCAGCTCTCTTGTTGTTGTTGTTGTTGTTGTTAGGTGCTGTTGAGTCATATCTAACTCATAGTGACCCTCACAGGGTTTTAGATGGCTGACTGTTTCAGGATTGCCTCAGGAGTGGATTGCCACGTCCTATTCCACCCAGGCCCTCATAGACTGCCGAATGGCACTCTACTACTACTCTACTCTACTCTATAGTGGATTGTTTCCAGATTGTTTTAGAAAGGGGACTGCCACATCCATCTCCCATTTTTGTGGTGCTGGGGATTGAACCTGGGTTCTTAGAGAATGCAGAGCAAGCACTCTACTAACTGAGCTAAACCCCAACCTGCCTAGATGTCTTGGGTCTCTTTAATTCTGTAACTTCCTCCTCATTGCTTTCATAACATTAATGTTTTGTTTGTTTGTTTTGTTTGTTTGCTATGTTGCCCAGGCTGGCCTGGAACCCTGAGCTCAAGGGATCCTCCCACCTCAGCTTCCTGTGTAGCTGGGACTACAGGTGCTCATCACCACACCTGGCTTTCAACGCTGACCTTTAAAAGATCATGGGGGCACACTCCTGTAATTCCAGTGCCTTGGAAGGTAGTGGCAGGAAGATCACAGGTTTGAGGCCAGAGGGAGCCTGTGTAACTTAGTGAGACCTATTGTTGGTGCTTCTCCGCTATTCATAGGGTTTTCAATGGCTGATTGCTTTTGGGGGGGCAAGGAATGGGTTGCCAGGTCCTTTTCCCAAGCCTACAGCACCTTGTGTTCCCAGGCAGTTTTCCATCCAAGTACTAACTAGGTCTGACCCTCCTTAGCTTCTGAGATCAGACAAGATCAGATGCCATGGTGGTATGGCTGCAGGCAAGATTGCCTAGTTGTCATAAACTGTTCCATTCTGGATTTGTCTGATATTGCTTCTCTGTGTGTTGTTTAACATGTTCCTCTCTTCCTTGAATAAATTCTTTTTCTTTCTTTCTTTCTTTCTTTCTTTTCTTTCTTTCTATCTTTCTTTCTCTCCTTCCTTCCTTCCTTTCTTTCCTTCTTTCTTTTTGTTGTTGTACTTGGGGATTGAAACCAGGGCTTCATACACAAGTTTGCAAGTGCTTTCCCGCTGAGCTATACTCCAGCTCTTTTTGTACTTTTTTTCTTGAGACAGGGTCTTGCTAAATTATACAGGCTGTCTCTGGCCTTGAACCTATGATTCTCCTGCCTCAGCCTCCTGAGTTGCTAGGATTACAGGGATGAGCTACCACACCCAGCTATTCGCTGAATTTTCTATAAACTGCACGTTTTTGGCAGGAGCCAACATGGGTGGAGCTGTGTAGTCTGCTTCCCACTAGCAGGAGGTACACACTGCTGGTCCTCTCTCCACTGGCTAGACTGAGTATGGTCCCTGATTAAGGTGATGAGTAGCAGCTGGAGGAGGAAAGAACCTTGCTCTGCTGGAGAGGGAGGGGTGGAAGGCTTCCCAGGCAATGAATGGAGTGCAGAGAGGGCTTCGGGTGCACGAGAGCCCACCAGGAGGAGAAAGGGATGAGAAAGGCTTTCAGGTACACACTGAGGCGTAGTTCAGGGGAGCGTGTCAAGTCTGAGCAAGGAGTAGGTGGTAGCCAAGTATGGGCTGTGAATTATCGTAATGACAAGCACTAAAGGTGTGTTTGCTGTGTTCTTACAACTAGACTAAGTGCCTCATTTAATCCACACAGCCCATGGAATGTTATTGCCCCCATTTTAGAGATGTAGAAATTAAGGTTTCACAATAGGCAGTAACTGGCCTGAAGTCATAGAGTGGGGACCTGGCCGGCTCAGCATCTGAATGTGGTTTCTGACTCCAAAGCCTCCACTTTCTACAACCTTTAATCTCTTCATTGGGAGAAGGACCTGGCAACCCACTCCCAAAAATCAGTCCGCCACTAAAAACCCTATGCATAGCAGAGGAGCACTGACAATAGTGTTTCACCTATTGTACATAGGGTCGCTATGAGTTGGACACCGACTTGATGGCACCTAACGACAACAACAATCTCTGCATTACTCCCATGTGTCTGTCAGCTTGTCACACTGGGGGCTTGCGTGTTACTGTGATGCTGAAAGATATACCACTGGTATTTCAGATACCAGCAGGGCAACCCAAGGTGGACTGGTTTCAGCTGAGTTTCCAGACTAAGACAGATTATGGAGAAGGACCTGGCAGCCCACTCCCAAAACAATTAGCCATTGAAAACTCTATGAATAGCAGAGAAGCACTGTCAAATATAGTGCTGGAAAATGAGCCCCTCAGGCTGGAGGGCATTCAGGAAACTACTGGGGAAGAGTTGCCTCCTTAAAGTAGTTGTTGTTAGATGCTATCAAGTTGGGTCCAAATTATAGCTGACCCTCATAAGATTTTCAATGGTGGATTGTTTCCAGATTGTTTTAGGGAGTGGACTGCCACATCCATCTCCCATTTTTGTGGTGCTGGGGATTGAACCTGGGTTCTTAGAGAATGCAGAGCAAGCACTCTACTAACTGAGCTAAACCCCACCTGGACCTTAATGACAGGAACTGAGTAAAGCCTGTAGGACCTCCTCTTGTTGATGTGGCATGGCTCAAAATGAGAAGAAACATAGTGACTACAACACTGGGCTGAAATATAAAAAGACTGTGTGCATGGCACAGTGTTTAAGTAGTGTTTCTGTTGCACACAGGGTTAGTATGAGTCAGATCTGACTCAAGGGTATCCAACAACAAGAAGGTAGGCGTTTAGGTGAGAGAGAGGACAGGGAAGTAGGAATGGTGAGAAGATATATTGTGGACACGTGGAGATAATGTAAGGGGTGCAGGTTCTTTGGCCGCGCAGGCAGCAAAGGTCTTCTGCTAGGGGCAGGGCACGGTCACGTTGAGAGGGTTCCGGCGCTGCCCTGTTGGATGCTTGGAATGAGGCGGTGAGCTGCTAGGTGAAGGATGGGTGCCCATCGCGTGCGGGGCTCCAAAGAGCGGGGATGCAGAGGGGTTTTCAAGAGCGTCTGGGGTGGGTGCACAGACCCTGATTCCCAAAGGGCAGGTTTCTCTGCCCGATCAGAGTGGGCACGCCACCCACTCACCCAGGCACGCGCAGAGCTCTGTTCGCACAGCTCGGGTTTCCACCATACCAACGTGGCAGAAAGTGAGCGGCAAGGACCAGGTGACGGGACCAGCTTTAACCTCAGAGGCTGAGAGCAGGGGAAGCGACTGGCCCAAGGCCATATAGGCTGCTCATCATGGCAGAGGAAGGA
>VMDO01028026.1:0-24461 GCA_007922755.1 Pedetes capensis
CCTCACAAATGTTTTGCAAGCATTGTTGCACTGACCAACTCCTCCAGCCCATTTTCATTTTTTACAGTGAGACAGGATCACACTAAATTATGAAGATTGCCTCTGGCCTCAAGCTTGCAATTCCATTGCCTCCTCCTCCTGAGTCCCTGGGATTACAGATGTGGGCCAAAGTGCTCAGCTAGGTTGAGTGTTTAAAATGAAAGTTTCCAATATTCAGAGTTGGACTTGAAGTGCTGAAGGTTTCAGACTTTTAAGTCAATTTCAGAGTTGAATTTTGGCTAGGAGCAAAAGATACCAAAATCCAATATTCTGAGATATGAGAAACTTTGAGATAAGGAAGTGTGGACAAGTCATTGATATAATGTTTGAGTTTATTGAAGGAATTTATTTGCATTACATCAGATTTCCTCTCTCTAAAGAGTATGCAAAAATAGCAAAAGAGTGATTGGTATTGTTGTTAGGTGCAATGGAGTCAGGTCCCACCCATAGCAACCTTTTGTGTAACCAAACCAAATATCCCCACACTATACCATGCCCAGCTCTATGTCGGTGATTCTCTCCTCTTCATAAGGTTTTCAATGGCTAATTGTTTCAGAATTCTCTCAGGAGTGGGCTGCCATGTCCTTCTCCCATTTCTGTAGTGCTGGGGATCAAACGTGGGTATCAGTGCAAAGCAGTACTCTACCAAATGAGATAAAACCCTGTCCCAATCTGACAAGAGTAAAATATAGACTCAAATGAAATACGGTTCATATAATGATGAAAATTAGAAAACATATCAGTTAGCTGTTACCAACATTATGTAAAATTAACAATCTACAATTTATTATCTTCATAAAGAATAAATGCCCAGTAACCCACCCATTTCATGTAAATTTAATTTACATTTCCAGAACCACTCTCTCCATTCCAAACATATGATAACTGAGAGGCTTGATGTCTCATATCACTGAAAATATTGTGGCCATCATAGGTCTGTAAAACTCTACCACACTACATTGTTTTGTGTATATGACTTGAATCCCATCATTTTATTACTACCTAGTTTTCAAAGGGATTGGGGTACCATCCCCAACACCACACAGATGGGTGAAGTACGGGGCAATGCACTCCTGGAGCAATCCCAAAACGATGAGCCATTGATAACTCCATGTGTGTTGCTGAGTGAGCCTCGACAGCACCTAACAACAACAACTTTTCAAACAGGTGTCTTGAAGCTACATTTTAGCTATTCAATAAAGCAATGGTTGATGAGGAACAGTAGAAATATTTCCATGTCTGTATTTTGTTTCCTGCTATCAGGAAGACATCATGTTTGGGGAGGGGCGGATCAGCAAAGAAAGGAAGACCCTGAACAAGATGGATTGACTCACTGGTATCAACAATGGGCTCAAACCTAATAAGACTGTGTGCCTGACACGATGTCAGGTAGTGTTTTGTTCTGTTATATATAAGGTAACTTTGAGTTGGACCTGACTCGAGAGCTCCTAAGAAGAAGGTGTCAGGCACTAGGACAAATTAGTGAAGAATGATCTCTTTGTCATATAAATAACCCTTTCATGGATACAAATCTTATGTGTGCCTCTGACCCTGTAGGACTATATGTAGAAAACAACCTCAATATATATATATATATATATATATATATATATATATATATATATATATATGACAATAACTGGGGAATATGAAACATCACCTCAAAATCTCTTATGGTACTCGAAATCAACATATATATCTGAGAAAATAGCTTTACATTTTCTAAAATTTTTTCATCAAACCTTAGATCCTTAGCTGTTAGTTGTGGCATGCACTTATAACCAGAGCCCTCAGGAGACTGAGGCAGCATGATTCAGAGTTGCAGTACAGCCTGCACTATACAGTGAGACTCTATCTCAAAAAAGAAAGAATTAAAATTTTAAATACCTGTATCCTTTGGATGCTTGGAAATCTTTCTGTGACTCATTAGATGTGTAGTGGTCTGAATGATCTCCACAAAAGGTTACATTCAAGTTCAATTATCAAACACCTATGATGATGTTATTGAATTATTTGGCTTTTTCAGTTTTTGTGCTGATGATCAATCCCATGGCTTTCCACATATTAAGCAAGAGCATTAACACTGAGCTACATCCCCAGCCCCTTTAACCTTATTTTGAAATTGGGTGTTTGCAGTTAAGTCAGTTAAGAATATAGAGATGTGCTCATGCTAGCTATAGGGTGAGTTGTAATTTCAGTAACTGGTATACTTATGAGAGGACGAAGAGTAATATTTGCGACACAGGGAAAAATCATGTGAAAAGGGAAGCACAAATTGATGTCATGGTGCATTCCTATAATCTCAGCAATGGCAGATTGTCTTTTGGAATTCTTTTCAGGGTGGGCTTCCAGGTCCTCCACCCACTTTTATGGTGATAGGGGTGGAACTCACGGCCTCAGAGAGTGCAGAGCATATACTCTGCCAGCTGAGACAAGACCAGCCCCCAGTATAAGTTAGTTGAGCTTTTCTTCCTGGTCTTAGTCTTTTTAAGGAAACCACAGAAAGAGATCATGATGGGAAATTAAATCTAACAAAATCATAGAAATCAGTGAGTTGAAATGTTTTTTTCAATGTATATTATACTGTTAAAGAAAATGCAGAACCAGACAGTGATTGGACTGCACTCTTCCACTTGGTTCCAACAGTCCAAACCAAAATTAAGTCACTCATACTAAGGTGTCATATCACTAAACCAAAACCTGAGTGTGCATCTGACCTTTTGAGAATTCGGAGAAGAGAGACAAGACAGAAAAATGCCCAAAGAGGGCAGTTTTAGACAACATGCTATAAAAGTTTTCTGCTTTAACCTTTAGAAGGAAAGTTACCTGAAGTAATCTGATGTTAAGTAATATGCATTTTGTCTTAGGCCATATCCTCTTGTTTTGTTCCTTAGCTTATAAAACTGACTGCTCTGCCGTAGCCAACACAATATTTCTCTCTTTATTTTTTAATTTATTTTTATACCTCTATTTTGAGATTGGGCTGAGGCTTAGCTCAGTTGGTAGAGTGCTGCTCTTCATTCTCGGAAGGACTGGTAGAATCCTCAGCAACACAAAAACAGGAGAAGGAAGTGGCAATCTACTCCTGAGGCAGTCCCAAAGCATACAGTTATTGAAAACACCCTGAGGGTTTCTATGTGACAGGGTGCGGCTCTGGCCCGGCTAAGGCCTGGGGGCCTTGCCTTGTCACCAGTAATGTTCCAGGTCCCTGGGGTTAGGGTAAGAGCCTGGTTGGTGACAGGAAGGACTTCAGGAGGCTTCTTAATAAAACAGAACAGGAATTTTTATTAAGTTGTTCCTCTTTGGAGGAGCAACCATCAAGCAGCCCTTTAAACGTGGCTGCTCAGAAGCTAGCAGCCCAGGATAATGCCATTTCAATGGTGTTACAGCTTTAAGATCTTATGCTAATCAGCTCTGGTGGTGTATGCATGGCCCCAGAGGAGGTGCATTGGTCTTGCCTCTTGAGGCTCCCCATCTCTACTCTCTTTATCCCAGGCATGGGGAGGAATTGGAGACTGCTTCGTGTCTTGCATGGTGCCTTTGCTTCTTCAGAGCCCCTGTCCCTGGGTTTGACATGGAGTCATGCTTGAGGGTCTGCACAGGATTAGGGTGCGCTGGTTCAAGGTGATGGGGTCCAGATACCAGGTAGAGAACAATAGGGTGTGTAGGGGGTGGCCAGGGGCCTGTTTGTATAGCTTTTGGGGAAGGGGTGCATGCTGTGAGGTAGCCAATCAGGGTAATTTCCCTGACAGATATGACAGCTTACCTGTCATACCTGCCAGGTGGGGCAGTTATTCAAAGGAGGTGAATTTGGGTTTCACTGTGGATAGGTGGATTGTCTGTAAGCCAGGCCAGTCAAGTTGTCCCCTTACTAACCTATCAGTGAGATCCTGGTAGCCAATCAAGGTTGAGATGGCTGAGTCAGAGCTGGCCTGGTCTGGGGCCAACTTTTGTTAGTGGATGGGAGGGGGAGGAGTGAAGGACCAGGATGTAGGCCAAAGGTCACTGGCAATGAGGATAGATGTCAGTTCTCCAAGTGGGCCAGAGAGACCCAAACCATTGGGGTGTTCCCTATCCCTTGGAGCTCCCATGCCGTGGAGGATAGATTTCTGTCCTCCACGCAGGCTAGATAGGCCCCTATTGTGGTGGTGCTGTCTAGTAATCCCAACAGCAAAGAGTTGGACATGACTTAACGATACCTAACAGCAACAACAATTTTTAGATGAGATGACATGCGTGAGTCACACAAAAAAAGTCAGAACAGTTAGCCAAATATGTTGAGGTATTGTTTTTGACACAGCAGAAGGAGAAATCTTAAACCAAATCAAACCCTGTTTGTTTGAACTATCTAAATAAACAGAGCAAATCCAAACAAAGCAAGACAAAACAACAATAATTCTCAAGTTGGGCAGTCCTTAGTACAAAAGTTGGCATAAGGAATCCCAACCAACCACTTAATGTCAAGTGTTTATAGAAGGCCAACATGAGGTACAGTGACAGGTAAATTGTTTACAGCTTCATTGGTTAAGGGGTTACAGAGCCTCCTGAAATAACAGAAGTTCAGGCACTTCAGTTGAACTCATATTGGATTGGTCTGTTAGGCTTACTACTACAAAGCAGTAGTCTGCCACAAATTCTACTCCATTGACATAACAAAACGTGTATGTAAAATTCTAAAGACACATGGGACAATTAGATCCCAAACATACACACACATATAAACCCCCACAAACACATATACACCAGCACACATACACACACACACACACACACACACACACACACACACATACAAACACACAGAGTAGTTGGACTGGGGACAAAAATGATGCTTTCTGACTTGAACCAATGCAGTTTCCATCTTCTAGCAACAGAAACATCTACGGTCATATCACATATCATCTTGACATCTGATTTTGTGTGATTTTGGAAGTTAAATTGAATTGGGTCTTGTTAGGCTTGGGAGGGGAGACTGCCTGGGAATACTGGATGCTGTAGTCTCAAAAGAAGGACCCAACAGCTCAGGTCCAAAACAATCAGCTGTTGCAAACCCTATGACTAGCAGAGAAGCACTGATTATAGTGCAGGGCATGTGCGAGTGTTGGAGAGTGATTCCTTCTGTTGCACATAGGGTTGCCATGAAACCTATCAGACACCATGGCACCTAATAACAACACTAATGATAATACTGTTTCACATAACTCTGAAGGCTTGGTCACCTGCAGTGAATCACACAAAAGATGTTAGCAAAAAGCCCAGGTAGAAATTCTTCCCCAAGTCTGTAGTATCTTTAACAATACTAGTTAAAATGATGAATCAATATTTCTGGAAAATTGAAGGCATATGACAATTACTCCATTTATGCTATTATCATTCATTTGTTTTATTTTGTCACACACCATTTTCTTTCACCTGCTAAAAGTCACTTCATCTTAATCCATTGATGGTCTAGGCTTCTTACGGCTTTCCCAGGGTTCTGAAATGGACCACTTTGAACACTATCCTTTTATAATCTCATCTCCTTTGTTTGCACTCGACATATGCTGTGTTCTTCACATCAGATTTGTTTTTATTTCGATGAATAGTCCACCTCTGCCAAGAAAATAAAATGAACAGGTAAATGAGTAATCTTTTTTTAATGTGGTTGGACAAGTGATGGCAGAGGGACCATAGACAAGTTCAGGAGGGTTTTATTTTTCCTGAACTGGTGTGTGGCCTAGTGGAATTGGAAGTAGGAAGGAGAGCCAAATCATTCCCAGGTTCAGGGCCCTGTCCAGCTGTGGGTAACTATTGATATGCCTGTGATCCATATAGGTAGTAGAGGCCTAGAGCCTCCCATTCCCTTGAGGCTACTAGGTAATATCATGAATGATTTGAAGAGGGGAACTGAGAAAATAGGGTTTGATTGGCCTGAGAGCTATTTTACTTTCCCCATCTGATGACTTCATCTAGGGTTGAATTAGAGTATTTTTGCCCTAAACAGGTAAGCTCTCTAATATATACTGTGAATTTCTCTCTCCAATGAATAGAGCAATATTTTCTAATGATTGATGTTTTTAAATGCTAAACACTGGGGTTACATTTGCTAATGTGGGAGCAGCAATAGTAATATTGGGGTAATGCCTCTATACATATAACAGGAGGACATATGTAGGCTTTGTGCTATATTTTCAGCTAGCTATGAAAACCTGATGCAGGACTCCAGGACCTCATCTAAGGGGTCCAAACATAGGTGGTCATAGAATGATTTGTATAATTGAATTGTTGAGCGTGATGGACCTGAGACTTTTGATGGCATAAAATGGGACTGCATGGCCTGGGCTTTATACGTTGGTAATTAAGTGCCACCCAGAGGTCCATTTAGTTATCTGAGGATCTAGAAGCTCGAGCTCTATGGGATATTATATCCTATGTCGTCTAGCATTTCAGGGTGGGAACAATACCTTATTAAGAGAGGTAACTATTTTTAATCTTAATTTGAACACTTTAGGATGGCTTTGATGGGTCTTGGGCACTGTAAATCATGGATGTCCTTATAGCTTGGCAAATATTGAAGAGCATAGTGATTGAGCCCCAGTGAATGTGGGGAAATTCAGATTGGCCAGTGAGAGCCCCATTTTTTATCTTATTCCAGATTGACAACCAAGTACCTTGGGTGAGCTCTTGCAGTTATAACAAACATACTGAAAATTTCCTAGGTTACAAATCAAATAAGTGGTCTGATTATAGCTACAAGTCCCACAATAGCTCCCCATAAATTTAAAATAAGAATGAAACAACAAGGTTTTGGTTAATTTTAGCCCTGACTGTGGGAAGCATCTGCACTGAGAGCAACCATGTAAGAGTTTCCTTTTACTTATCCAAGGGGTCAAAACTAGGAGTGCACTTTACAGTTTACACAGTGGGATCCCAGGTAGATTTTACCCTCAAGCTTCTGCTGTGTAGACTCCTTAGCTTCAGGTGTGACTAGAGCAGGGCTGTAGTTTTCCCCAAGCTTCCACCATGGGGGCACTGGTCAGCATGCAGACTGAGAGCACGCTGCAGTTCTTGTTGTCTGAGGTGGCAGCAGAGCTTCATCACAGCATCAGTCATGTCAGATGTTTCTGGTCCCACTGGCAGTTCCACCCCTCTGAAGCAGCTGGCCTTAGGTGGCTGTGATGAATCCAAGGCACTGTTCCTGTAACTTTAACATCACTGGGAGTGGACAAGATTACAGTAAGATACCCATCCTGGATGGGCCCCCAGAAAGTTGGATTTATTTCTTAACCCAAACAAGATCCCCTGGATTGAAGTGGTGTCCTGCCTCTCGTACACTTATGGGCACTTTCCTTGTGCCCTAGTCACGGATTTCCCACAGGACAGTCCCTAAAGCCTGCATCTGCTTTGGTAAAGTTATCTTTCCCTTTTTATGAAAATCACCTTTTTTCCGGCCTAAGATTGGAAGCAAGTGTCCAAATGGAATTTCATAAGTTAAATGCCCAGTTTTGGGGCAACAAACACAAAAATCATATTGGATTGATGAATTTTACCACGGATAGTGGGCTTGCCAGCCCTGATCCTCTTCATATTTCTCTCCAGTACCCCAAGAACTTATTTCTCACTGCCTCTATATGTTATAATTTCTCCTCTGGGAAAAAATCCTTTTCCACCTGTCACCTTTGACTGGGCTACCATTGCAAAGTGAAAGAAAAGACCTCTTTGAAACCTTGGACCCAACTTGAAAGTCCATCCGTTTAAATGATTAGAAAAAAGTACTTGGAATTCAATTCTCTCAGGGTCCAATGCTACATTTCATCTTGCAGCACTAATCCACTGCATGATGTATTGCTGGAACATGCACTAGGTAAATGGAAAAATACATGATCTCTCCAATAACGATAGCATTTAGATTCACCTTGCTTAGAAAAAACCTGTGTAGTGCAATGAATGGAGGAATTATTTATTCAAGTAAACAATTATTGATTTGATTTTCAGACCAAGAACACTTGAGCTGTTGCTCCTGGGTGGTAACGAGTCAAAACACCATGACCGAAAGGCAACAGGTGCTGATACACTCACCTTATGGGTGTTTGGAGCGGAGTCTCTGTGTGTGGTCTGTGTGAGTGTGTGTGAATAATATATGTAAAGACCTACATTAAAAATTATGAAGATGTAAAACAAAGGTAAAATGTATTAAAAATGTTGTACTTCTCCACTTCGAGTGGTGGTGAATTGAATACAACAGGAAGTAATTGTCAGAAAAAATACAAATATCTCTTATTATGCTTAAATTGTTTAACATTCATATACTTCTGGGAGTTCTTTATGAAAATTTACAGTAATACTATTTGCACACAAAAATGCAATATGCAGGTTATTAGAAATTGTAAACATTTTCAATTAGATGTCATTGACTATTGAAATATACAAATACAAATATTTCATAACATATTCAGTTACATATTCATAACATATTCAGAGTCTACGTGAGTGGACACAACTACTACCATACCACATTGACATCCATTTTATCACATCTTTGATTGAAAAATGACATGTCTGGCATGTCCCCACATGTGACACCACCTGGAACTACACCATCTCTTCGTCAGTAGAAGAAATCTGAAGCTCTCGTCCCAGTTGGCCACAGGAAACCATATGAATCTCATTGAATCACAGATAATTTTGCTGGGTATTTCACAGCATTTGGTGGTATATCTTTCTCTTGTAGCAAGGGTGGCTCTGTTCCCAACTCCACTTGGCTGCACGTCACAGCCAGAAAACCACTTATTTCCAGAGTGATTTACCATGTTCTTCTCCCTAGTGCCTGGTCTTGAAGCACACCAGAAACAGGTCCTTCCCATGACTATGACTATGATACATTCTGATATACAGGGGGCATGGTTTTTAGCATCAAAGCACCTTGGATGCCTCCCCAGCACAGCCTGACTGACAAATGGTGTAAATCACATAGAAATGCATTCATTTTCTCCTTGAAATTATGCTTGGAAAGCAAGTTGTTCAATTCACTCTCCAGGCTGGAAAGAAATATCTTACTGTGATTCTGCAGTTTATAATTTACCCCCCACCAACACATTTACTACCAACTCTCATTTGTGACTTTGCCACCTGGGCAGGGTGAAAGAAATCAATTCTATGTAAATTTTGGATTCAAACTGTTAGATCTAAGAATTCAAGTTTGAATTCTTAGAATTCAAGTTTGAATTCAAGTTTGAATTTTCAGACCTAACAATTCAAATACAAAGTCTTTGGAATTTCAGGCTGCATTCCATTTTCATCATTACATCCTGCCAGAAGGGGGTGCAGGGAGTGCCCCACGTACTTACCTTTCTCAACACCAAGTTCAAAGTATTCACATGGCTTCTCAGTAACTCGGCTTGTTACTCAAGGCCTGTTGACTTGGTGGGATTTTCTGCCACAGAGTGTGTGCTCTCTTTGTAGGATGCGCTATTTACTTTCCCAGTCCCTGAACTGGAAAATACTTTCCATCACTTCCAGTTATGTATTTAGCTCCCCTCCCATGGGCTGGATAGTTCCCGGTGTTCTCACATGCAAGGACACATCAGACATGTCATTCCTCCAACTCGAAGATCCGAGGAAGTGGATGTCAAAGTGGTCTGGCGCTAGCAGCATCCATTAGCATAGCTTCAAATATGAATATGTTCTCAATTTTTTGGATTTACATATTTAATAACTGAAAATAGATACAATTGCTAACAATCTGCATAACACCGCATTAAACATCTTTGTATGAAAATATTATAACTCTAATTGTTCATCAAAACAACACCCAGAATTATATGCAGGTCAAACTAGCGACACTAAGAGATATGTGTATCTTATTCTCACAGTTGCTTCCAAGACAATTGGGTTCTCTTGTCCTCTTAGTGTGCAAGATTAAAATTTATAATACAATAGAGCTTTCTTTCATATATTGTTCTTTTTTAACCCTCAGTTATTACCTATATATTACACACACACACACACACACACACACACACACACACACACACACAAACACATTCCACCTCAAAGAGCCACAGGATGGGCATATCAGCACCACTGCCCTTCTGTCATGATGTGTTATTTCATCCACACCCAGGAGAAACAGACCAGGTGATCATGCTCTGATAATCAATAAACACTTTAAATCCTAGTAAAAACTTTCTCTCTTCAATTTTATTTCTCAGGAATTTACAAAGCAATGAGAACCTGAATACTATCATTATTGATGAATGAGATCAAGTACTGTGGCAAGTAGTTGGAGTGTTTCCCTGTAACACTTCTTGCAATGGATTGGGGCTGTATATTTCACACACGCACACAAACTCAACTCCAAAGAGCCATAAGATGAGCATATCAGCAACCACTGTCTCTCTTCCATGACATGTTGCCTCATCAAAACCCAGGAGTAACAGACCAGCTGGTCATGTTCAGAAAATCAAATACATGCTTATAAATGTAAATAAAAATTTCTTCTCTTCAATGGTATTTCTCAGGATTGTGTAAAGCAACATGAACCTGAGTACTGTTGTTTTTGATGAGATCAAGTTCTTTTCCATGTAGCTACTGCTTTTCCCTGCAAAATGTCTTGCCATTATTTGGGATGCAAATGAAATGAAGCCTTGGATCCTAAAAGAACTGGGTTTGAATTACTGGACTAAATATTTGAATGGGTGTGCATAAAGTTGGATGGAACATTTCCAAGAGGTCTTTTTTTTTCACCTTGCCATGGTGGCACAATCAAAATGAATTCTTGGAAGTGGATTTTTGCCATTAGGGAAATTACAACCTGCTGTGCTGGAAGATCTTCATACGGAATTTATATTGAAATTTGTATATATTTTTCCATTTCACCAAATGAAAGTTATTTGAAGATTTTACTATTTGGCATTTAAATTTATTTCTCTCTAAATAGCTCTATCACATTTATGGAAATACTGAGAAGGGTTTGATTTATTCAAGTAAATATAGTAAACAGCACATGGGTTAAAATAGGAAAATAACAGGATGATGGACCCTAAGAGGTGGAAAAGAAATTCCATTCTCACTGGATTTCATAATCCCATCAGCTTCCCAAAATTAAATCTGTTTTATAAACCTTCTTATCAGATAAGTATATGGCATCAAATCTGTGGAGATAATGCTCTTCCAGATATTTGAATGTAACTTCAGTCCATCTTCATGTTCACTAACTGAACACGTGGTGTGTTTTGGTACTTCATTTCTGAGGTGTGAAATTACTCTATGCCTTCTTATGCACCGTTCTCCTCTCACTTCACAGTGGGTACCTATATTAGTGCTGCCTTCAGCAACATGGAGAAAACTGTGGATCTAGGACTATCCCAAGGCATTATTGAGAAAAGTTTTTAGTAAAGGCAACTACCCGACAGTACCCCTAGGTCTGTCATCTTGTCATATGGGGAGGCTTGCACTTTGCTGTGAGGCTGAAAGCTATGCTGTCAGTATTTCAGACGCCAGCAGTCCTAACCATATTAGCCAGGTTTCAGCTGGGCTTTCAGACTAACATAGTCTAGGGAGAAGGATCCTGCAGCCCATTCTCAAACAATTAGCCATTAACAACCCTATGAATAGCAGAGAAGCACTGCCATAGTGCCAGAAAATATGTCCCCCAGGGTGGAAGGCATTCAAAGTTGCCTCCTCAAAGAAGAGTCAACCTTAATTATGGGAATGTAGTAAAGTCTTTGGGACCTCCATTTGCTGATGTGGTATGACTCAAAATGAGATGAAACACAGTGGCTGCAATAACGGGCTCAAATATAAAAAAAGAGAAGACTATGTGCATGGCAAAATATCAGGTAGCACTTCATTCTGCTGTACATAGGTTTGCTATGAGCTGAATTCAACTCAGTAGCACCTAACAGATAGTAAACCAGAAAGTACTTCACCTTTAAAGTTCATATATTATTTTCTTTTTATTAACAAATGTTAGTGAGATACAGAATAAGTCTTTTGCTGTATCCATCATGCTACTGTCACATCACTGTTGCTTATACATTCATTCACTTACATATTTTATGGAACCATTTAAACTGAAGAGGAGAAGGAAAGAAGAGAGAAGGAATTTTAATTCATATGATTTTTGTTACATACTAATTAGTATGATTTGATCACATTAATATGATTTTATTACCTATTGATTATTTTTATTACATATTAATTAAAATTTCTTTTCTCTCATTTTTTCTTCGCTCCTTTAGTTTAAATAGTTCCATAAAATAGGTAAGTAGATGAATGTGTAAGCAACAGTGATGTCACAGTAGCGTAATGGATAGAGCACAAACTTCTTATTGTCAGCTGGGGTTTAGCTTAGTTCATAGAGTGCTGCTCTGTCCTTTCTGAGGACCCAGGTCCAATTAGTGGCCGCTCATAAAAGAGAGAAGAATGTGGCAATTCACTCCCGAAACAATCCCAAACAAATCAGCCTTTGAAAACCCTATGAGTGTTGCTGTGACTCAAGGACACCTCACAACAACAGCAATAAAAGTCTCATGTAATCGTGGGTTATATTCTCATTGATTTTTTCTTTTCCCTATTTTTTCTCATGCATTCATATAGGATTTGAACTTCTGTATTCTTTCTTCCCCTTCCCCAGCCTCTATTCTCACATGCTAATCCACTCCCCCTTCTTTCTACCCTGCTTATATCTTCCCTTAGATATTTATGATTGTTCATTTTTATAAATCTACATATGTATAGTTTTCTTTCCTCCTTTAAGTTAGATTCAGCTTCCACAGGTAAGTGAAAACACATGTTATTTCTCTTTTTGTGAATGGGTTTTTTCACTTAAGATGACATTCTCCAGTTCCATCCATTTTGTTACAAATGACATAATCTCATTCTTCTTTACTGTTGAGTATAGTCCATTTTGTATATATGCCCCAATTTTTCAATCCATTCCTCTGTTTATGGATATCATGGTTGATCCCATACCCTGGCAATAGTGAAGAATCCTGCATTAAATATGGAGGTGCATGTGTCCCTGTGGTATGGCTTATCTTCCTTTGGGTATACTCCAAGGAGCGATTTAGCTGGGTCACATGATAGTTCTACTCTTAGTTTTCTAAGGTACCTCTATACTGATTTCCAAAGTGGCTGTACTAATTTACAGTCCCACCTGTATAAAAGTGTTCCTTTTTTTTTTTTGTATCATTGTTAGCATTTTAAATTATTTGTTTTGTTAAACTTGGCAGTTCTTACTGGAATGACATGGAATCTCACTGCTCTTTTGATATGCATTTTTCTAATGGCTAGGGATGTTGAGCATTTTTTCATGTGTTTATTGGACATTTGTAGTTGTCCATTTGAGAACAGTATGTCCAGATACATGGCGGACTAATTTATTGGGTTATTGTTTTCTTGGAGTTTGATTTCTTAATTTCCTTGTATGCTCTAGAAACTAGTCCTCTGTCAGATGTATAGGATACAAAGATTTTTCTCCCATGGTGTAGACATTCCCTTTATTCTCTCAACTATTTCCTTTGCTTTACAGAAGCTTTTAGCTTCACGTAAACCCGTTTGTCAAGGAAGGCTCTATGTCAGTGAAATCTGGTGAACCATAGCCACAGTGATGCATAGGTGAACACCCCAAAACAAATGAAAACCTACACACCAGAAAATACAGATGGTGTTATTTAACTATAAAGCATCAATGTATATACACAACACCTACATGAAACAGATATAGCCAGATATGATTAAAAGAAAAAGAATTATAATGAAAAACAGGATAAGATAAACAAACAAGGCACAGTTGGTAGAAAGGACACAACTGGTCAGCAACACATGGGATCCAACACTATTGGAAATCATCCTTTCCTACTATGGCTTTGGGTTTACAAATTTCCATTATTTTCACTATATATTGGTGTGTGTGTGTGTGTGTGTGTGTGTGTGTGTATACATATTTATACATACATACACACATAAATCTAGTATATATGTATGTATATATATATTATACATAGTATTTTATGTAAAAGAGATGTTTTTTAAATTTTTGAGTAAATATCCTCTATGATATAGAGTGATGGCATTTATCAGTAGTTATGATTATTTAAGAATCTCCCAACAAGTATTGCAAGAAGCGATTTTCTCAGTTTACCTTCCAAGCAGGGCCTAGCCCTCTAGATAGAGCAGCCTTGTGCATTGTCACCAGTATGCTCCACAACAGCTGATGTTTGTCTATCTGTGCAATGACATAATTAGAACTGGAAGTGATATATTAGACTTGATTTCCTGATAATGAGGGATAAGAATTTTACTGTTACACTATTCTCTTTAGTTTCAGCACACACACACACACACACACACATACATACATACACACATACATATATGTGTATACATACACACACACACACACACATATATATACATAAAGTATCCAACATTTAGTTTTTAGTTTATCAGTGTACTCACTGATAGATCATGCCAATTCAATATGGGTTCTCTAAATGATCCGTCTTAGGCAACTTCTCACAAAGTCCTTGCTACAGCCTGCACTGTGAAGGCTGCAATCGAAATCTGTCCCTTCACTTCTCCCCAGGCCTTGGAAGGGTCCATCTTGTTTTTAATCTCAAACAGAGCACTGTAAATTCCTGAGAATGACGCCATTGCATACTTTTTGTGGCAGCTTGCAGCATAGATGATATGCCTGTTGATAAAATAGTTTGCTGTCTATTAGTTGTACAAAAAATATACAGGAATAAAAATAGTACTCTACAATCCTGAATGCATATCTCTATTTTCATGATTTGAATAAGCCACTTGTCAACTGCAATTTGAAGTACAGTAACATACTAAATTAGTTTATGAAATATGTATTCATATACAAATAAGTGCCTGGAGCGCTACCACTGTGGCATTCCATCTCAGTAGACCTCGGAAGCTAAGCAGTGTTAGTACTTGGTTAGGACTTGGATGGAAATCTCCTGGGAACACCATATGCTGTACGCTTGGGAGAAGGAACTAGCAATCCACTCCCTCCTGAAACCAATCAGCCATTGAAATCTTTATGAGTAGTAAAGAAGCACTAGCAATACTGTTTCATCTGCTATACGTAGGATTGCTATGAGTCAGACATCGAATTGTGGGCACCCAACCACAACAACATTGAAAGATGTGGCCTCTTCTGGTTGTTTGGTGATCTGACTCATTCTGTAATACTCAGCATGATCAACTCAGGGACAGATGGTACTCATCAGTAGTACACTTGTCAAAATTTTAAACGCCAACATTATGCGAGTGAGTAAATAAACACATGTATATTACATATTATACATATTTATATAATACAGGTTTATTGTATGTTATATGTACACACAGCTACAAATATATTTTAAATAGGAGAAGGGTAAAATATATGGAGCAAAATATAAACACAATTCCACAAAGACCAGACGGGATTGGTGAGATTTTTGTTCTATGCTTGTGTTTTTCTGAATCTCCTAAATTTCCTAAAATAAACATACATCTTTTATAATCAGAAACCCCCCCAAAATGTAAAAGATTGAGGAATCATGCTACATTATATGACAAAGCAATATCATACATTTATCATTTACTATATATATTTTGATATACTCTATTTGCTTAGAAGAAATCAAGTATGGTAGTGCAAAAAGAATTTTAGAGTGATCTTAGAGGGAGAAGTCATGTATTCTTACCCATAGAAAGGCCTGTCTCGTAACCCTAAGGGATTGATGAATGCTCGCTCCACAAACATCAGTTGATCATTCATAACTCTCAATAATATTGGGCTAAAAAGGAGATTAATACAATTATACAATACCGACTGGACGGCAACAACAACAACAACAATTATACATTTATGAAAATATGAGTACTACCCAACAAACAGAATATTCAGAACAAAATGAAATTCATTAATATATTTTAAATTTGTATAATATGCAAAACAAAAATAATTTGATTTGTTGTTAGGTGTTGCCCAGTCAGGTCCAGCATGAATTATATTTTTAAATCTTATATGATTTTGCTAAGGCTTATGAAACTATGAAAACTGTGACATGTACCAATGGAAACATACAATAATAATTTTCTGTATATTATAATAATTAATTGATAAACATATGTACATCGATACAGGCAAAACTTTTTTCACTTCAGAGATCTTAAGAATCTACTCAAAGAAGTCAAATCAATATTGAAATGAGAGAATCTGTTAATGTTTAGTAAGGTGCATAACAAATTAGAAATATCTACCAGTGGTAACAAAAAACATTTTCTTATTTTTAAAGATAAACTTATCACAAACACCAGAAATGCTGTTTATCCCATTCTCTTAACAATATTCAATTCAAGTGCCTGCTGTATATCAAACACTCCTAGAGAGCTCATATTCCAAAGAGTAGTATTGGGATTCATATTATAATAAGAAAGAGTCAATACAATTCAAAATTTGTCAACAAGGCTTGAGTGATTCAACAATAAATTATTTAATTCAATATATTAGTTTTGTCATAAGTTAATTGATAAGTAAGAAATTGTAGGGAATATTATGGGATAGCCCCAGGGGATAGAGAGGAAGCATGATTGGGATCAAGTCCATCTAGCCCACCTGAAGGTCTGAAATCTATGCCCCAGGGTAAGATGGCCTCCAATGACTCTTGTCCCACATCCAGGTCTTCTTGGCCTACAGTGAGCCAAGCTGGCCCCTGCCCTCTCAGATGCCGTGCCTCCTCATTGGTTACTCCTGACCCTCCCCCTGCCCCCTGATAGGACACTAAAGAACATCCCCTGATTGACCAGAAAGTGACATGCAGTTTCACCCTTTATTAGAATGTCACTCCTAATTGATTGTGCCCAGCTCCTCGTGCCACTACCTGTTTGGCTGATTGCCATCTTGAGGCAGTTACCCAAAGAGTATATTAACAGAGCTCGCTCGCCACTCTGCTGCTCTGGCTCTCCACTGCAGATGGGCCACACCATTGTTAGAGTAAGAGAGAAGACTGCCTGCCATCACAGAGGCCACCCCATCACAGGACCAAGATGGAGATCATCACAGAGGAGCAAAGGAGAAGAAGCCGGTCTTTGTGGAGGACTCCGAAAGGGCTGATTTCCTTACAGGGACTGTTCAATAAAATCGAATCTAAAGGCATCCCAAAGTCATCTTTGACTCCATCATGCTTGCCAGTCCCAGTGTGTGGGATCTGATTCCAGTTGGAGAAGAAACGCTGGCCTTGTTGTGGCCCTGGGGAGGGGCAACACACAAGAAATAATCATTACAATAAAGAATAATTATTTTATTCATTAATTTAATTAGCTCTTATTTTTTATAAGTTAGTTTACAAATACTACTACTCAATGATCTCTAACTATCCTGAATGCTGATACACACTTTTTAATCTTCAGAGCAATTCTGCCACTTGGACAGGGTAATAGCTCCATTTCCTAAAGAAAGTCTATGGTATGTTACATAGACTGCCTTTAAACCTGCTATCCTCCTGGACAACCTCCTGAATAGCAGCCAGAGAAAATGGGCTAGTTATTTTTATTTTGGGGGCATATTAGCAATCAAAATCAGGGACTGTTTTATGCTAAGAAAACAGAATACACTTTGCGTTTGTAAAGTATTTATATTAGGATCCTGTAACCCTAACTGGGCTGGGATTTAGCTCAGTTGGTAGAGCAATGTGCTACAGACTCTGAGGTCTCAAGATCAATTCCCATCATTGCAAAAATGGGAGAAGGCCCTGGCAATCCACTCTCAAGACAATCCCCAAACAGTCAGGTATTGAAAACCCTCTGAGGGTCGCTATGAGTTGGATACTGACTCAATGGCACCTAATGACAACAACAACAACCCTTACTGTAGTTAGGTTTCTGCACCTCAGAGAATTAGCAAGACATGATTCTAGGTGAAATTATCACCTTTCCTAGCATCTTATATAACCCACTGGAAACACCCCAAAGGCTGCTTTCTCTTTTTTTTCATTGCTGTGACACTCTACCTTTGAGCTACAATGGGAGGTTTCATTTCACAGAGCTAAGTCTCCAGGCAAAGAAAATATGTATACAATATCACAACAATAGGAATCTATCAGAAGATAATAGATTGAGATATTAAAAGCTAAATCCATAATTGAATTCATATTTGAGGTACAAGACAAAATAAATAATATCTAAGATATTGGGCAATATAATATGGAAAAGACTTTTGGAAATTTCCTGGATAATAAAAAGAGATACACACAAAAACAAATAATAAAAGCTGGAAAAGAATAAAGGCTTTGACATTAATACTGGGTAGAGGATTGACAAACATGTGGACTTAACTTTGCATTTTTAATTTCACACCCAGAAAAGAACGCTATTTCATCAATGTCCTTAGAAAAATGAAAATAAGTGCATATTTAATAATAAAACAGAAGAATTGAGATTAAAAATAGCATTCACATAATATAGTCAAAAAGAGTGGAGAAATTATTCCATCCATTGTGTCAGGTCCCACTCACTCTCAAGTGAATCATGGGAGAAATTTGTTCTTAAATTCCTGTTTTGTAAATAGTGACTATTAAAAGCGAAAAACTGTTGTTGTTTGGTGCCCTCGAGTCGGTATCTGACTCATAGCGACCCTCATAGGGTTTTCAATGGCTGCTTCGGGAATTACTTGGTAGTGGATTGCCAGGTCCTTGTCCCATTTTTGCGGTGCTGGGAATTGAACTCGGGACCTCAGAGACTGCAGCGCAGCACTCTACCAAATGAGCTAAATCCCATCCCTGAAAACTGTAGAAAATACATTCTACTTTAAGCGGAGAAATTTGTAAAAGTGATGTTAGAAAAGAGATATGGAACAGTAATTTATCCCACACTCATAAGACGTACTCTGCTAAATTTATTCACATTTAGCAAATGTGTAAATCACATGCTAAATTGGCATGTGACATTACCTAATACATTGCATTTTTAAATTAACTTCCTATGCCTGGACCTGAATGAATACACAAATGCTTTCATTTCTCAACCTTCAGTGTGGTCACCAAGGCAACCTTTCCTCAGCCATTATTAGATGTTATCAGGTGTGTCAAAGACCAAAGATACAACCTGAAAGTCCAGAATCCGTAGCACTTTGAGCTTTGTACCAGGGTGTCTAAATGGGTCCTATGTCAAAGTAAAGCTACATGACAGCTAGGACTTCCCTTCCACAAATTCACAACCTGGGTATACAAGGAACATAATGGGGAAATACATTAATTTCAAAAATTCAAAACAATCATACAGATTAAAATTTTGTAGCTCTGTAATCAGAAGTAATTACATGATTCTTATTTACTAGGCTTATTTTACCTCTTTGGGAAATTCCTCAATCTCCTCATAACAGAATTTAGGAAAAATTCTGAAAAGATATGAGTCCATATAGTCAGCAGCTTATATACACCTGAAGATTCTATAATCTGATCGGTGTTTGCAGGTATAGTCACCCAGTGGCTCAGCGGTTCTGTTTGGTTCTGTGATCTGGGCTCTCTGTACAGCAACTGCAACTTCCTGATGTGCCTCCACCCCTAACCACCTCCAAGTGCTTCTGAACAGAATACAATTTGCATTTGGCAAGCCTTTAGATTCAGATACTTAAGGCACACCCTAATTAGGTTTCTTTGCCACAGACTATTGGCATGATATAATTAGGTCTTTTGGATTCAATTGACACCTTTCCTAATTTCTGAAATAACCCACTGGAAACACCTCAAAGGCTGGTTTATATTCTTATCTGTCGCTTTGGCACTCTACCACGTAGCTTCTTTCCCATGCCCTCCATCCCTAATTTATAATAAAAATACCCACAGGCAAATTCATGAGTGAATTTCTAAGACCCTTCACTCTCCATTCCTGCCCCTACATCTGACAATCTTTCAATATGGTATTGTAACATACTTTTTCCTCTTTATTAATTTCTGACTTATTTCATTATTATCTAAGATCTTACAGCATCATTTAGCTCATGGCCCTTGAAGTCCCATACACCTGATCGATTTCTACCTGGTTTTGGATTTAAAAGTCAAAATGCTCGTGCTTCCTGTGGGTGGTCTGGGAAATATGGAAGTAGCATCTGAAATACCTGGCACCTCTGGGTGATTAATTTTGAATTTAGGAAGAAGAAATATGCAGTACATGAAAAAATTCAGGTGATCTTGTTGAAAGCAATTTGTTCAAACACAAATTGTGAACAAATATATCTCAGTCTACACAGTGAGACAGAATCAAAAATGGTTTACCATATCAGTCTTCACAGTATTTCAAAAATATACTTCCTCCATTAAAAATCATACATATAAATAAGCTATCAGTTACCAGCTGAGTATAATCAAAATCTGTTGGTTTTGTGAACAAGGATATGCTTAAATAAATGGTGAACCTTACAAAATAGTAAATATATGTGATAATTTTGGAAGTATTTTTAAATTATGAATATATATAGACACAGACAAAAAAATGTACAGAAACATTTCCAAAGACCAGGACTCCTTGGATATTTCAAAGGTAATAACATAGGAATTTAAAAAAATATACTTTCACTAAGTGTATTGCATGATCTTTTGGTAGTGAGAATAAGCTTCTTCTGAAAAAGAAAAGCTACTTTTATGAGAATAAATTGCCAGATATATCTCTCACCTAGCTCAATAATGCCTGCAGCTGTAGCCCTGTGGCATCCGATCCCATCAGATCTCAGAAGCTAAGCAGGGTCGGGCCTGGTTAGTACCTGGATGGGAGACCACCTGGGAACACCAGAAGCTGTAGGCTTGGGAGAAGGACCTGGCAACCCCCTCCCAAAAATCAATCTGCCATTGAAAACCCTATGAACAGCAGAGAAGCACTGACAACAGTGTTTTCCCTGTTGTACAGAGGGTCGCTATGAGTCGGATACCGACTCGACGGCACCTAACAACAACAACAAGCTCAATAATAATTACTTAAATCTATAGTTATAATTTCTTTTATGTCCTATTTAATAAGCTACAAAAGTGATTTAAGAAAATTGATAATTCTGCTTATATATGTTTATAATAAAAGTTGTAATTATTTAGAGCCCAGACACGTGATGCACACCTGTAATGCACCTCTGACCCGGAGGCAAAGGCAGGAGGATTGCAAGTTTGAGACCAGAGGCAGTCTGCATAATTTAGCCAAATGCTGTCTGAGAAAAAGTGAAAAAATGGGCTGGGGTGCAGCTCAGTGGTTGAGCACTTGCAAAGCATGAAAGTGCAAGGCCCTGGATTCATCCTCCAGTACCCACAACCTCAAAATTGTAATTATCTAAATTTTGAGATTTCACTATTATTGAAAAATTTGAACTTTCATTACATTGGTGAACTGATTTTCAATTTTTCCCAAATGCAAATATGTGAAGAGTCATTATCAAACTATTAGAAACTATTAAGAGGTGAATAGATTCAATATTGCTGATGACATGAAACATATACCCTCCCATACCGCTGATGCTTGCGGATATGGATATTGCACAAATATGCAGCAAAATCCTGAAAAACTTGTGTGCCTCTGGCCAACTAACACTAGATCTAGAAGAGAACCCTCATATATTTATTTGGCAAAAACTGGCAAATATGTAATATTGCTTCAAAATTTCTCTCCTTATACATGTAATCAACATCCACAGCACACAAAAAGCTTTGTAAAATCTGGATTAGTTCATCAAACTGCATCCTGGGAGGCTGTGATGGAATTCTCCTGTTATCTCAGCACTGGGGAGGTTGAGGCAAGGGAATCCAGAGTTCCAGGACAATCTGAGTTACGTAGTAATTGTAAGACCCTGTTGAAAAAATGGAATCCTCTGGGTTCTAGGAGCAATTTTCTTGATTTGGTAGGTCGTGTCATGGTTTGAACTGCCCCCATGAGATGTTATGTCCAAGTCCCAGCACCTAATGTCTGTGCATATTATTGTGTTAGTTGGCTGTTTAAAATTTTGTCCTAGGGATCAGACCCTGAGCTTTCCATTTGCTAAGCACGTGTACTGACACTGAGCTACATCCCCAGTCCCTTATTTGAAAATTATAACCTTATTTGAAAATTGGGTCTTTGTAGATTTAATTATTTGAGTCTATATAGATGAGTTCAAGCTAGATTTAGGGTAGATCCAAAATCTAGTAACTGATGCACTTCTAATATAGAGGAGGGAAATTTTTTATTAATAATTTTTAATGTACCACTTAATAGGTCTCATTATGACATTTCCATATATGCATTTCATTGAGTATTGCTGACATAACTTCCTCTTTACCCTCTCAACACCCTCTTCCCTCATCCCTGTGCCCCTACCAATGGTCTCCTTTCTACTTGCACATCTTTTTGTGAGAATATTTATCTATACATGTGCTTCCTGATTTTGATATTAACCAAATTGTTTTGTATAGTAATCGACGGTTTTACATTCTCAGCATTATTACATGAGTGATCTAGTCTGTCTGCATTATTGGCAGCATTTGATATTATTAATATTTTTCATTTTAGCTATTCTAGTAGGCTTTATTTATTTTTTTATCTTGCCCCTTTTTTTCCAACATACTCATAAATTTGTGCTTTTTAACATTAGGAGGAGGGGAATATTTGAAACACCCCTATCCGGGAAAAAATAGATGTTTAGTGCCATGGTACGTGCCTGTGACCTCTGCAGTTTGTGAGGCTGAAGCGAGATGATTGAGTGTTCAAACCAATGTCAGCTGCACAATTTAGCAAAATTCTGTCTCAAAATCAAAAAAGGGGCCAGGGGTACAGCTCCCTGGTAGAGCACTTGCTTAGGATCTGTAAGGCCCTGTGTTCAAGCTCTCAAGGACTATCAAAGGAAAGAAGAAAGAGAAGGAAGAGGAGGGGCAGGGGAGGGGAAGGTGGTAGTGGGGAGAATGGAGAGGGGAGGGGGAGGGGCAAGCAGTGACTGCAGTGGGTGCAGTTGGTGGGGAATGCCAGTAATTTCAGCACTCAGAAGGCCATATCAGGAGCTCTTTGAGTTCTAGTTTAGCCTGGGGCCACATTAAATTTAAAGACTTGTTTCTGGCAAGTCTCAGTCAATTTAATCCTGTAATACACTTCTGTCCAAATTTTCTCCAGTTTTGACATGTGTGCATACAGAGCTGAGTAGAATCTGACACAAAGATTAAGGAGGCAAAAAGGAGACAGACAAAGTGAACACAGAGAGCTAGGCCTTTCAGTCCCATCTCAGTCTCCTCTTGACATATGCAGGTCAGGAAAAGTGGTCTTCAAGACCCTGGAAAGAAATCTACACACCTGTTATTGTAAACTACAGGGCAGAGGTTTAACCTAGGTTTTCCTTTGGGAACAAGCCCATGGTAACAAACCATTCTAGTAGGGATGAATTTACATTAATAATCTAGAAAAATTTCAGGGAGTCTTGTGCAATTCTTTGACCATCTTATTTGCTTATTTAATCATCATTATTAGTCTATTCATTGAGGTTACATAGGATATGAATGAAAATATATCTGTGAAGCTAGGGAGGCATTATCATACATATAGAACCATACTGTATATTATTTGGTAACCTGATTATTTTATTTTAATGATATTGTCCTCTGTCAGTAAATATAAATTTACCTCTTAACACCCATAGAAGGTACATAAACTGGGCAGGGTGGTACACGTCTGGGGAGATTAAGGTGGGAGGATGGCTTGAGTCCAGGAGTTTTAGTGCACCCTATGAGTCTGTATCTCTTAAAAAATAAAAATGAAATTATAAAAATAGCTAATGTTATGTAAATTATTCCACAACCACTTTAAAATTATGTTTTAATTTTTTTTAATTGACTGGGAAATTGCTGTGTAATTACTCTGTACAACATGATATTTTGAAGTGTGTTTGCAAACATTTTAGAATAAACTTATCTCATTAATATATGTATAACTTCACACAGTTATCAAATGTGTAATGAGAGCAATCCACTGTCTTAGCATTTTTGAGAATACTATATAGCTGAGTGCCCTGGTGCACGCATACAATCCCAGCTCCTCAGGAGGCTGAGGCAGGAGTATCATGAGTTCCAAGCCACAGGCTGCCTGCATAGCTTAGTGAGACCCTGTCTCAAAAAGTATAAAAGGAGCTGGTGGTGCAGCTTAGTGATATAGTGCTTTCCTAGTGTGCATCAGGCCCTGAGTTCAATTCCTAGTATGGCAAATACACAAAAACAAACAAACAAACTAAACTCCTCAACCAATAAGCTCTTATAGACCATAGTCATCATGTTATACAGTAGACATCTTGATGTCTTGAACTTACTTATCCTCACTGAAATTTCTTAGCCATTGACCAACATCATCTCCACCCCTTCTCCTTCTCCATACACCCAGAACCCTGGTAACCATCACTGTAATTCCTAATTCTATAAGATCAACTTTGTAGATTCCACTCTTGA
>VMDO01028027.1:0-24493 GCA_007922755.1 Pedetes capensis
AAAGCAAAGATGTCACATTGAAGACGAAGGTGCGTCTGACTCATGCCATGGTATTTTCAGTGGCATCATATGGTTGTGAAAGCTGGACATTGAACAAGAGAGACAGAAAAAGAATTGATGCTTTTGAATTGTGGTGCTGGAGACGTCTATTGAATATACTATGGACTGCCAAAAGAACCAACAGATCTGTCCTAGAAGATGTACAACCAGAGTGCTCCTTGGAAGCGAAAATGGCCAAACTGCATCTTACGTATTTCGGACATGTAGTCAGGAGAGAACAATCCCTGGAGAAGGACATCATGTTTGGAAGAGTGGCAGGTCAACGGAAAAGAGGAAAACCCTCTACCAGATGGATTAACACAGTGTCTGCAACAATGGGCTTAAACATAAGTAAGATGGTTTGCCTGGCACAGAATCAGCAAGTGTTTCGATCTGCTGTACATAGGGTCACTATGAGTCGGACTCGACTCGACGGCACCTAACAACAATAACAACAACAAATACAAAGGATGTGTGTAGCCATAGCACTGTGGCATCTGATCCCCTCAGATCTCGGAAGCTAAGCAAGGTCAGGCGTGGTTAGTACTTGGATGGGAGACCTCCTGAGAACACCAGGTGCTGTAGGCTTGGGAGAAGGACCCAGGAACCCACTCCCAAAAATCAATCAGCCATTGAAAAGCCTATGAACAACAGAGAAGCACTGACAATGGTGTTTTGCCTATTGTATGTAGAGTCACTATGAGTTGGATACCGACTCAGTAACAGTAACAGTAACAAGTACTAAGGATGGACTAAATCCACCCCAAAAGGAAGGGTAGGACGGGTGTGGTATTTGAGGGCATAAAACCTCCTGTTAACTCTCCTTCCATCTGACCCCAAACACATGGCACCAGGCAGAAACCCAAGACAGCCTGTGAGAGTCACCTGGCTCCCAGACTGTGCTTAGGACCCAGAGGAGCCAGCACACATGCGCCCCCTGCTGGCCTGTCTTGGAAAGATAGTATGCCTGCCTCCTTGGGGCCGCCTCCAAGGTCCCCTCTCAGCCTGTCTACAATCTCCGTGACTCCACCTACCCAGAGTGTCTTAACTCTTCCTAATAATTATTCTCAATCAAAATATAGTAAATTTTTGTGTCTATCATGATAGTTTCAAGTTCTGAATTTTTTTAAAATGGAGGGGGCAAGGAACACATTTATAAAGGTTATGGTGACGTTAATTCAATTTTGTATGTCACCCTGGCTGGGCTTCAGTGCCCAGTTGTTTGAGCAAACACTAATCTCCATGTTTCTGGGCTGGAGTTTTGTAATGCTATTAATATTCATCATCGGTCAAGATAAAGTAAAAAGACCACCTTTGATAACATGAGTGGGCCTTATCCCAACAGTTTAAGGCTTTAGGAGCAACAACTGAAGTTTCCCAAAGAAGGAGTTCTGCCTCAAGACTGCAATGTGAGAGCTGGGTGCGGTGGCACACGCCTGTCATCCCAGGAGCAGCAGGAGGCGGAGGAGGGAGGATTGCAAGTTGGAGACCAGAGGCAGTCTGTGTAACTTAGTGAGACCCTGTCTCAAAAAGTAAAAAAAACAAAACAAAAACAAAAAAAAACAGGGGCTGCGGGTGCAGCTCAGTGGCCCAGCATTTGCAAAGCATGCAGGCGTGAGGCCCTGGGTCAACCCCTAGTATGGTAAAAAAAAAAAAAAAGACTGCAACGTGGAAATCCTGCCTGATCTTCCAGCCTGCCTGCGGGCTGGCCCTGCAGGTTTCCAACTTGCCAGCCCCACAATCCAGTGAGCTGAAGGCCTAAAATAAATCTCTGCATGTGTTCACCCGTCCATCCATCCTGTTGATTCTACTCCTCTGGAAAATGCTGACTGATGCACGTCCACATGTCAAATATCACACAGGTATCAATATGCCTGAATAGGGAGAGACTCATGTACCCACATGGGGCTGGGATTTAGCTCAGTTGGTAGAGCGCTGCTCTGCAGTCTCTGAGGTCCCGAGTTCGATTCCCAGCACCACAAAAATGGGAGAAGGATGTGGCAACCCACTCCCAAGGCAATCCCGATATAATCTGCCATTGAAAATCCTATGAGGGTTGCTATGAGTCAGACACTACTCGACAGCACCCAACAACAACAATGTACCCACAAGTGGAATAGACATTTTTTTTTCTTTTTTTGCAGTACTGAGGGTTGAACCTAGGGCCTTGCGCTTGCGTGCTTTGCGAGTGCTGGACCACTGAGCTGCGCCCTCAGCCCACTTTTTTGCTTTTAGAGACAGGGTCTCACTAAGTTATGCAGACTGCCTCTGGTCTCGAACTTGTGATCCTCCTGCCTCCGTCTCCCGAGCTGCTGGGGTTACAGGCGTGCGCCACCAGGACAGGCTCAGAATAGACATTTTAATAGGTTTACTTTTGGTATCAATTGCATAAAATCCATTGGAAAATTGCTTCAGTTTCTGCTTTTCAAATAGTTCAGAAACCTGAGAAGTCAGATCACTCATATATAATTCATATTCACTGGCTGCATGTTATGATTTGATTATTGATAAAAAGTCCTGGATGCACAACAGTATTAATAGATGACTTTTAACCTATAATAGTTCATGTATGTGAAAAATATGGTTTGCACTCGCATTTCTGAATAGCACTGCTATGTGGGGAAAACTAATATACTGCTGGTGGAGTTGGAGAAGGGTCTACAGAGGTAAAGCCACCCTCTGTGTGGGAATCCAGGCACGGTCCTATGAAGCCGGCACCTCTGATCTGGTGAACTCTGAGCGCTTCCTCCCCAGGAGCCAACGCTGCTCCCGCCTGCGCCTCCCCATCTGTCCATAGCGCACATCTCTGCTCTTCCGGTTGCTCAGACAAAGCCCCTGGGAGCCATGCTTCTTCGTTTCTTTGTTTTCCTGCTTCACCACGCACACAGGCCTGGCTCCTCTCCACGCCCCGCCTCCCCCACCAGCACATCATCTGTCCCCTGAGCTACTGCAGTTGCCTCGCAGGGGGTCCCTGCTTCTAACCTCCCCCCTCCTGCCTCCTCTCAGCACAGGAGTAGCAAGAGCCCACTAAGCCTTCACCAGCCCCAAGCCCTCCTAGGCCTGGGTCAAAGCGCCCCAGTGGTCCACCCACCCAAGAGGACTCCTCCAGTGCCCACGGCGCCACGGGCCTCCAGGCTCTCTTCCAGCTCACCCTGCTTGCCGCCTGCTCTGCCTGGCTCACGCAGCTCCGGCCACGCTGGCCCCTGGCCCTCCCTCGCACCCCCCTGCACATTTCCCTGTGTCTGCTCTGTGCAGAGGCTCTTTCAGGTGCCTGCCGCCCCCTCCCCATCCCCGGGGCTAACCCCCACTTCCACTAACCTGCCCAAGTCCTACCCTCTCTGCGGAGCCCACTCTGAGGAGCCCATTGGATGCCGACTCTTCTCTCCTGCCCCCAAGGCCCTTTCTGCTGAGCCTGTCTACCATTTCCTACGGCGCTCTGCGCCTTCTGCCAGGCGGCCCCATTCGCTTATTGGTGGTATTTATCGTTTCCTGTTTTCCCCCACTAGAGAATAAGCCTTGTTCCCTGACATTTCTCAGTATCTGGATAATGCCTGGCACCAGCACATAGTAGGCGCACATCAAGTATTTCTCGAGTGAATAAATGGAAGAGTACATGAAGTTTCTTGCTCTTGGGATGGGGCGGGGGGGGCGGGGGGATACGGGATCTTGAGAGACCAGTCAGGGGTGGGGCTAGGGGGGTGGATATGGGATCTTGAGAGAGCGGTCAGGTGACTCCAGGCTTTTCCCACACTGCAGTCTGAGGGCTGACCAAGGAAGCTTGGACCGGACAAGTCTGGGATGAAAGAACGGATCAGAAAGGGAGTCTGAGAAGACAAAGCAGGTGTCGCCAAGGGAAAGAATGAGCGGCTCCCTACGTAGACAGGCCTCCCCAGAGCTAAGAGACGCCTGCTTTGGAAGTGTCTCCTCCTATTTCATACCCAGCTGCACAGTGTTTGGGCCATCATGAAGCAGGCCAGGTTCCAGGATGGGTGCCTTGGCAGAGGCCTGAGCATTGTGGCCGTGAGAGGGACAGACCCCATCTTGCAAATCCCTCCACGCATTCTCTTGACTCACGATGTCCTGTGGTACAGCCCTTAAGCAGACCTGTAGCTGAGAAATATCACACCTCAACCCCATCCACAAGGACCCACAAGGCCGGGGCACTGGGCAGCCTGTGTGGCTCCTGTCCACAGACACCAGCGGTGAGAACACATCCTGAGAGCAGCACCCAGCTGGACACGCTGGCACAGAGGCCACCAAGTCCCTTTGGTCAGAAGGATGTACCCCAGTTACTTAAAGGAAGCAACGACCAAGCTCAGGACCAGCGGCCACGTGCTAGAGTCTCAGGGGGAATGGGTCTCAGGATTTTGTCCTCTCATCCTGGGCTCCACGTGCTTTTGGCACAAGACATACAGCTGCCAGGATTGATCCCCATTGGAGCTCTGCCAAGGTCTTTTGTCCCCGACACCAGCTACATCCTGCCCCTCCCAGTTTCTGTCCATGAACTATGCCACCGGCAACATGGTAGTCTGGTGTGGGAGACAGATCTGCCTTCCCTCGTGTCTGTCTCTCTACCTTGTGATTCCCAGCTCCACTGCACAGCAGCATCGCCCACCCAGGTGCTTCTGTGAGGGGTGTGAGCACGCCTTGGCATTTAGCCTCTGCACCTTCTCTAATCTCTACTTCCATACATTTATTTCTGCAGTACTAGGGGGAATCATGCATGCTTTCCAAGTGCCCTACCACTGAGCTGCACCCTGATCCTATTTCTTGATTTTTTATCTTTAGACAGAGTCTCACTAAGTTGCACAGGCTGCCTCTGGCCTTGAATTCAAGATCCTCTTGCTTCTGCCTTCCAAGTCTTTGGGGTTACAGGCATGTGCCACCACAGTCAGCTCTAATAAGTAATTTTTTTTTTCAGTACTAGGGGTTGAACCCAGGGTCTCACGCTTGCATGCTCTGCAAGTGCTGGACCACTGAGCTGCAGCCCCAGCCCATTTTTTTACTTTTTGAGACAGGGTCTCGCTAAGTTACGCAGACTGCCTCTGGTCTCGAACTTGCGATCCTCCTGCCTCCACCTCCCAAGCCGCTGGGATGACAGGCATGCGCCACCGCACCCGGCTCTAATAAGTAATTTTAGATTTTCATGTGGTAGGTTACAGAGGCACAGTAGCATAGATACCACACATAAATACACATGTATACCATACATATACCTGCAGCTGTAGCCCTGTGGCATCCGATTCCGTCAGATCTCGGAAGCTAAGCAGGATCGGGCCTGGTTAGTACCTGGATGGGAGACCGCCTGGGAGCACCAGAAGCTGTAGGCTTGGGAGAAGGACCTGACAACCCCTTTCCAAAAAATCAATCTGCCATTGAAAACCCTATGAACAGCAGAGAAGCACTGACAATAGTGTTTCCCTGTTGTACAGAGGGTCGCTATGAGTCGGATACCGACTTGATGGCATCTAACAACAACAACCATACATATGTATACATGTATACATACTGCACACACAATTCCTACACACTATGCACATAATGCTGGGGTTGAAGGTCACTATAAGTTGAACCCAACTCTATGGCACCTAACAACAGCATGCATATACCACCACCCCCACCATACACGTACCCATGGGTAATTCTCACAAAGGCAGACGTGCACATATAAAGGTGATCCTCATTATTCACGGACTGTATAGTCACAAATACACGTACTCACTATTAGATCTACTTGTCACCCTCAAATCATACCTGTGGCACTTGATGGTCATTTGTGGGCATGTGCAATGCGATTAAAAAAAAACGAGTCACCCAATGGATACATTCCCAGCTGAGGTGAAACAAAGTCAATATCTGCTCTCTTGTTTCAATTCTCAGACTGCTAACATGCGTCCTTCCTACAATTTATTTAGTGCCATGTTTTTCAGATTTTTGTGATTTTTGTTGGTTATTACACTGTTTCAAGTGTCACCCAAGGACAGTGCCGAAGCGCTCCCTGGTAATGCTGCTGCTCGGGTGATGTGCCTCATGGACAAAATGTAGGCACTAGATCAGCTTGGGCTGCTGGTGTGAGTTTAATGTGAATTGGTTGAAATATATATACATATATATACGCATATATATATGTACATATGCATATCTATATATATACTTATCTCTATACATACGTACATATATATGTGTGTGTGTGTGTATGTATGCATATATATATATGTATGTATAGTGTCTTTAATAAACAATTAATTAGTTAACAATAGAACAAGGTTACTATTGATCAGTTGGTGGGAAGTGACCAGAACCATAGGAACCCCATGCTGTATTTCCCATTGGAGCAGCGCTCCACTGTTTGTAGTGGCTTTCATTAGAAGTCACTAATGCAAATAATGGGCTGGGATTTAGCTCAGTTGGTAGAGTGCTACATGCAGTCTCTGAGGTCCCAAGTTCAATTCCCAGCACCACAAAAATGAGAGAAGGACCTAGCAACCCACTCCCAAGGCAATCCCGAAACAGTCAGCCATTGAAAACCCTGTGAGGGTCGCTATGAGTCAGATACTGACTCAACGGCACCTAACAACAACAACAATGCAAATAATAAGAACTAACTACAAAATGCAATGTCACAGAGAGAGTCAGGGGCAGCCTTTTCCTGGCAGTAATTCCCACAATTTCCCAGCATGCCCCACTCCCCCGGCCTCCTGCTCTGCCTCATGGGGCACAGAGTCCTGTTCTTCTACCGCCTTTACTCCTTCGTGCCCAGCACTAGGAAGTCTGGGCATGGGGCAACTCTCTAGCACATGGGTTTCCTTTGTTTCATTCTGTCATCACTACTTACAAGTGTCCCCAGACCTAGTATGTGGGGCTTTTGGAAGTTTTGAATTAGTCACTCACAAGTAAAAACACAAACTTTCACATGAAATTTTGGAAGGAGCCCTCACATCCCTCTCCCCACACCCTCCTGTCACCGGCGTTCTAATCTTGTTCCTCACAAGAGCCTGTGCTGCCGTTAGCGACTGTCCCTAAATGAATGCAATCTGTACCCTTTCTGGCATTCCTCAATCCAGACAAAGGGGACAAGTGTAGGGAATTATCTAACCCTCATCTTGCCTCCTGATTGGTAATCAAGGATCTCCCCTTGATTGCCCAAGGAGTGACATCTGGTTTCACTCTTTATTTGAATGTCACTCCTAAATTGGTTGCACCTAGACCCTCGAGCCCCCACCTGATTATGATCTTGAGGCAGTTAAGACAGTTACCCAAGGGCTATATAAACAAAGCTCACTCTGCATGTGAGGCTTCTGATGGTGATGCTGAGTGCTGCTGGCTGCTGGCTGCTGGCTTCCTGCTGGGAACTCTCTGTCTGACTACTGACAATGAAAGGACTCTCTCTGGATTTGACCAGTGACACAGAAACATCTCTCCTTGTGATCCCCGAGACCAGGTGCTCTCAAGGAAAGATGGATTACAAGCAAGCTGAGGAAAGCCTTTTGGACACAGCACCAAGAGTCCAAAGCTGAGGACAGTCTCCAGTCCCAGCACCAGAGGCAAAAGAGCTGTAGCTGCCCTTGAGGCAGCATAGAGCTGCAGCACTTAGGCTGCTAACACTTGTTATAGCTGTGCACTTGTTTGGGTTTCTCTCTGCCCTAATAAGGGCAGAGAGACAATAAAAGAGTTGCATGGTCCCCTAAGTTGAAGCCTCCTGAGGATTTTCCTTTCTCCTTCTCTCAGGGTTCCTGAGGGTGCTGGAGTCTGCACCCCTCACCCGAGGGTCCCGAGTGTTTAGTTATCTGTGTGCACAGTTGCATCACCCATCCGCACATTTGGGCCAGACGGGAAGGTGCGTGATCCAGAGACAAGCAAATGCTGGCTTGACATTCTGCCTCCATCTGTTCTTTCCAGGCCCTCCCTGGCAAGGAGAGCCCCCCACCCCCGCCAGCCATGTTGATGAGAAGGGACCGGGGCTCTTCCTTCCCAGGGGTGAGGAAGAAAGAAATCCAGGTGCGGCCTCAGGGGAAGATGCCCCAGTGGCGACACATGTCACTCTGACCATGTGCATATGCAGGGCACTTGGGCCCCTGTCTCTGGCAAGACCAAGTGAACAGACAAGGCATCCTCCTGGTAATGACACTGTGCTGCACGCACCCAAATGATGGCTTGGTAGGCAGGGCAGTAGCAGCCCATTAGGGCAGGTCTGGGACTCCTGGACACGGAGTAGCCCTCGGTCAAGAGATGTGTTGCCTTGGAAGTCCTAAGGGCCCCTAAGTACTGAGCATCTTTTTAATGGAACAACATGCAGCAACTCTTCCTTATCTTTGGAAAGATTATCCTGGTGTGTGTCAGGCCACTTGGTGTCCAGGAACTTGCCAAGGTAGTGAGCCCAGATTTCCTGACATTGATCTCCCACCTTCCGGCTGTCATGAATCTTACTAAGGCATCTGGAATAAATGGAATTGTACCCTTCCAAAAGTCGTGTGTTGAAGCCCTAAGTCTCAGTGAGATGGTATTTGAAGATAGGAACTTGAATGAGTTAATTAAAGTCAGGGTGTTAGGTAACTAGCCTAGACCTTAGTGGGTAATAAGGAGGAAAAGGGCCTGGGGTTTAGCTCCGTTGGTAGAGCGCTCTGCTGCAGTCTCTGAGGTCCTGAGTTGAATTCCCAGCACCGCAAAAAAAATGGGAGAAGGGCCTGGCAATCCACTCCCAAGGCAATCCCAAAACACTCAGCCGTTCGCAGTGAGTCAGATACTGACTTGACGGCACGTAACAATAGCAATAACATACTCTCTACTATAACATCTGTGTCAGGGGTAAGTTCTTTTATATGCCGAATACAAGGATCAAGGTTTTGCTGCCAGATACCTGGAGCCATGTTCCAGACCCACCTACCCATGCCCCCTGCCTCTCCCCAGTAATAAGGTGAGGTCATAGGGTGGAGCTCTCACATGACAGGACCTATGTACCTTGGAGGAAGAGGAAGAGACATCAGAGTTTATCTGTGAGAACACAGAGGCCACATTAGGACACAATGAGAATGAATGAAGCCACCTGCAAGCCAGGAAGAAGGACTTAACCCCTCTTCTAGAAAGCAGCCTGCTGGCACCTTAACTTCCAGCCTCTAGAACTATGAGACACTAAATTCCTGCTGTTTAAAACACCCAGTGTGTGGTATTTTGTTATAGTAGCCCGAGCTAAGGCATCACATAAGGTACTTGTTACTCTCTGATCATCAAATTCAACCTGTGTAATGCCAGGAATGACTGAAGCTAGGGTGATATTTTGCAGGGTATGAAAATCATCACATTCTCCACACATGAGACTAGGGCAGGGAAGAAAAATAAATAGAATCCTGAGGCAAGGCTAGGAAGGCTCACTGTCATCCCTGATGGGCAACAGAAAACTTCTTCAGGTACTTGAAAATAGGGAGAGAAAATAAAGATATTTGTACAATTGATTGCTGCAGGAGCTGTGTTGATACTCTCTGGTAAAGGCACCCCATGTGGCAGGTTGCCTATTATTGCAATCACCATCTTATTAGGTTTATGGGAATAGATGGCTCCACCCCTTTTTCCAAAGGCTCTACAGGTAAGTTAAATGAGGATGAATGCTCTTTCCAGTTACCCAGAAAGAACAAGCCTGCCAAAGTTCACTGCAGAAATTCCACCAATATCACTGCTTTTAGATCTTTCAAGACTAATCTCTGCAATCCACCCAGGGATGCGGTATTGCTGCTGGCTTATTGACCTAGATGGAAGCAGAAGCTCAAGGACTTCCCCCTGTTTCTTTTTATCATACTAGCATGAGTACTGGGCTGGGATTTAGCTCAGTTGGTAGAGCGCTGCGCTGCAGTCTCTGAGGTCCCGAATACAATTCCCAGCACCGCAAAAATGGGAGAAGGGCCTCGCAATCCACTCCCAAGGCAATCCCAAAACATTCATCCATTGAAAACCCTATGAGGGTCGCTATGAGTCAGATACCGACTCGACGGCACCTAACAACAACAACAGCATGAGTACCAAGTGTTGGGAACCAACGTGCATCATCTTCCTGGTGCTGACTGTGTGTGTTCCAATTAATATGATGAGGCCCTAGGCAAGTACCACCAAAGTGAGTCCACGGCCAACTGGATCCACTGGACTTAGGCCAGATCCATTCATTGTTTCCCCAACAAAAGCCTCCCTCTGAGTGGTGAAACAGTGGCATTATTATTTCCACGAATTACTATCCCTTCAAAGCCATAGTCTAGCAATCTTCAAGAGTCTGAACATTTCCCTTTCTTCACTGCACATCTGTCCTACTAAATGGATGCTGGTCCTTTCAACACCTGGAGAAAGAATCTTAGAATATGTGTGTGGCAATGTTGCTGGGTCCTTAGTTGCATAAATATTTGCCTAGTGCCTGTCTTCCCCCTGGACTGTAAGCTCCATAAACACAGGGTATGTCTGCTTAGCCACAGTCCCAGATCCAACAGAATGCCTGGCACAAGGGGGCATTTGAGCACCTTCTGAATGAAGGAACCAGGGCCACCTGAGGGAAAGGAATGCACTCAGAGCTGAATTAAGTTGGGAGTAAAATCCATTTGGTCATAATGAATGCCCTGACCCAAACCTTGTGCTTTCTTCCTTGGGCTCCCCGGTTGGTGACAGCATGGCAGGACCAGATGCTATGTGTTCTGAATGCTAACTCTGGGCCATCTCTCAACCTTTCTGACCAGAGACAGCCACATCTCTTCTTTCCCTGCTGGTCTCTACCTTTAGATTTAGTCATGTGTCATGACATATTAATTCTGGATTACCGTCTGTTTCCATATGTCATGAACACACACACACACACACACACACACACAAAAAAAAAAAAAAAAAAAAAACAGAAGAAGCAACACTCTAATCTCTGAGACTGAGGGTCATTACACTTGACATTCACTGCATGCACCTGGGCAACTGTGCGCCCCAGGACCTGAAGCATTGCCTTAGCAGCCCATGTGGTATTTGAATGGGTACGATTTTACCTCCCACCTCCATCTACCTATTTGTTTTAGCAGTCTTCTCCTTCAACTCTTGCTGGGATCATTTTGACCAAATTCCCTGAGAGCTATTTAGAGTGTCAATCTGATTCATGCCTTACAATTTCATTATAACTCTTATTTTATAATAATTTTAGATGATCACAGAAATCTTGTATAATGACACAGAGAGTTTCCATATGCCTGCACCGTAAGGCTCAAGCTAGGAAATTGACGGGCCACAGGAATCTTAGTTAAACCACAGATCACAGTGAAGTGTTCCATCAGTTGTTTGTTTTATTTTTCATGAATGACCTTTTTCTGTCCCAAGATACAGTTGGGGATCCCATCTTATCTTCAGTTGTCTTCCTGGACTCCTTGGGTGTGAGAGGTTATGTCTGTCTTTATCTTTCACAACCTTCACATATTTGAAGACTATGGGATAGTTATTTTTAAATGTGTTTCAATCTGAGTCCTGGGAAGTGTGCTAAAAGCCAATATCATGTCATATTAATTCTGGCTTACAATCTGTGTTTCCATATCACTTGAAGAATAATCTCTTTGACTTCCCAATGGGACACATGGACTCCTTCTTATTGATCCCTGTTGTCCTTTCATTCCCTTTCCTACATGGCATTTCGAGTCAACATGTTCTGCAGCCATCATGCAGTTCCCCTAATAAGCATGCTCACACAACTTTTTCCTTACTATACCTGAAATACATTCTTCTTTTGAGGAGAGAAAGAGAGAAGCCTAATAAAACCACACTGGGCATTTCCAAGACCCAGGAGTTTACATTCCTCACCCTCCTAATCAAAGAAAAGGTCTGCACTGGCACAAGAATGCTGACAGCTCCTGTCTGAACTCAGAGGCACTGCAGTAAATCCCTTGCATTGACACAGCACTTGGTGATTGTCTGAAAGTTGTTTCTTTAAAGATTTTGTAGTCAAGGACTTTCTGCTTGGATTGCTCTGTAACACTTGCAGAGTCTTTAAAGTAACCAATCAAAGAGAAAAACACAGACCCTTTTGTCTGCTAGTCTGTAAGTTCTATGAATAGAACAGGGACAAATGAATTGGGGAGCATGGTCATTTTGAGACCATAGCCCACCACTGCTCTGCTGGCAATAAAGCCCCTTTCTCTAATTAATACTGGTGTTTGGGTGATTCTTTCTTGTGGGCCTTGCTTCCCATAGCAGTTTAGTTCTCTGATCAGGAATCAAGCTCACTACCAGAGAGAGTAGGTTCAGATTCATCTGGTATTTTTCATCAACTCCTGGGACCAATAGTGGGGCAGGGAACTTCATTGGGCAGCATGTGAGCCACTGAGCTAGCCAGGGATGGCAGATTTCCCTTCCTTTGTGGGCACTTTGATGGAGTGAAGAAAGGACCCTCCTTTGGTGGGTACCCGAGGAAGCAAACACCAGGAAGAATTGGCACCAGGAGATGTCTGAATCAGGGTACGACTTGTTTGGGACAAGGGAAAGGGACTTGCTTATTAATAGCAGAAGGAAGGCTTGATCACCCTTTGGCATCACTCAAATACCATCATGATAGTTAGAACAGGAAATGGAGGCTGCCTGGGTTAGGAAATTGGTTTGGACTGCATCTCCTGAATACCATTCATGATAGTTCAAATGGGAAACACAGGCCACCTAGGATAGGAAAGTGGGTTGGATTGCGTCTCCCAAATACCATTCATGATAGTTCAAACAGAAAACCAAGGCTGCTAAGATGGGAAATCAGGTTGGATTGTGTGAATGAGAATGCTTGGAGACTGAGATGGACAGCGTGGAGAGGGTTCTGACCACTCCTCACAGGCCTTGAAATGAGTGTGCACTTCAAACCATGGTTCCATAAGACACTCTGCACGACTATGGGCAGAGTTCTTGCCAATGACTTAAATCAGCCTTCCAAAGCCAAGGGAGTCTGCCATCCCCATGAGGGGAGGGGATGGTGAAGAGTAGCATGTCTGTGTGTCCTTCCAGATATTCCCCATCCCTTACCCTTACCCTTCTTGTGATGTGAATGGTGTTTGGGGTGGAACATGGGAACACACAGGAAAACCCCACTCCTTTGGGAACTATGATAATGAATTTTAAGAAAGGATTCTCAGGTTATAGGGCTGCTCTGTCTCCAAGGAAATTTAAAATTCTGTATGAATGGGAATGGCCAGCAGAAGGTGGAATGGCCTTCAGAAGGTAGCTTAGATATAGTACAGAAGGTATGGTCTGTTGTAACTAGGGACCCCAATCACCTAGATAAGTTCCCATATATCTATAGCTAATTCCAGATGGTGTTGCAGCACCTTCCCTGCATGGCTCAGGCCCCAACCTTCCCAGGCACTAGTGGTTAAGACAGGGAAGTGCTCTGTCTGACTTGAGAAATGCTGTCTGGCCTGAAATAGTTCTGCCACCAACAGCACCTGAAATCCTCATTTCTATCCCCAAGGAGTAATTAGAGTCTCTGCCTATGTCTCTACAAGAACCCCTTCAAGGGAAGAGGTTGGGCCCACCATGCCCCTTGAGGGATCTAATGTGGCCCTGTCTACCCCACAGGAGCCTGGAATGGGTATTCCTCCTGTCTTCAAGGATACATCCATGAATTCCCCAGGTTATCTAAATGCCACTGAGAGAAATGTGAAGCCAGCCACTCAATGAGGGAGGAGAGGCTACTGTATGCCAAATTAGGGTGCATCAGCCTTTTACTACTACAGACCTACTAGATTAAAAACACCACACTCCTTCCTACATGGGGAAGCTTCAGGATTTCATAAATTTGATGCAGTCCATCTTCCAAACCCACAATCCCACATGGGCTGAGTGCCGCCAGCTCCTCCTTACTCTGTCCAATACCAAGAAGAGACGCTGGTACCAAGTGGTCAAAGCTGCTACTAAACAGCTGGAGGAAAATGCTCCAGACCATGCCTTAGACCCCAGAGAGGAAGCTAAGGATGCTCTACCCACAGAGGCCTCTGATGGGATCCAAATAGCGGGGAAGACATGGAAAACTACCAAGGTATGAAGCAGCTCTCCTCTAGGCAATGAAGAAGGAAGGCCAGAAAGGCACACACCTCAGCAAGGTGGCCACGGTCTTACAAAGGCCAGGTGAGAGTCCAGGGGATTTCCCTGAGAGATTATGTGAAGCCCACTGTCTCTACATGCATTTTGACCCTGAAGGCCAAAAAAGCCAGACAATGGTCATACAGCTTTTGTGAGTCAATGTGGTTGACATCTGACACAACCTCCAAAAACTAGAGGGTTTTGCTGGAATGACTATCCCCAGCTCCTAGAAGTGGTACATAAGGTTTTCATAAATAGGGAGGTGGAGGGAAAAGGGAGGAGGAATGAAAGAGGAAGAAAAAAGCTGAATTTATAGCTGCTGCCCTGGCACAAGTGCTGGGACTTAGCTCAGTTAGTAGAGCGCTGCTCTGCAGTCTCTGAGGTCCTGAGTTCAATTCCCAGCACCCCCAAAATGGGAGAAGGACGTGGCAATCCAATCCTGAGGCAATCCCGAAACAATCAGCTATTGAAAACTCAATGAGGGTCACTATGAGTCGGATACAACTCCATGGCACCTAACAGCCTGCAGCCATAGCCTTGTGGCATCCAATCCCATTAGATCTCTGAAGCTAAGCAGGGTTGGGCCTGGTTAGTACTTGGATGGGAGACCACCTGAGAACACCCAGTGTTGTAGGCTTGGAGATGGACTCAGCAACCCACTCCCAAAAATCAATCTGCCATTGAAAACCCTATGAACAGCAAAGAAGCACTGACAACAGTGTTTCACCTGTTGTATGTAGGGTCTCGATGAGTCGGATACCGACTAGATGGCACCTAACAACAGCAACAACAACAGCTCTGGCACAAAATCAGGAAAAACTCAGGGAAAGAGGGGAATCCAAACCAGCAGAAAAGGTCCCTTCCTTTAAGATGTGCCATCTGCCGGGAAACAGGACACTGGAAAAATGAATGCCCCCAAAAGAAAAAGAGTCAAGAGGCAGATCCCAAAGGACAAGTGGCCTTGTTCAATTTGGCCAGGACTTCCTCTTTTATGACTGAGGCTGACCAGGCTCAGAGGCCCCCAGTGAGCCCATGGTCCAGATGACAGGAGGAGGCCAGGACTCCATGGCCTGAATGAAAAGAGGAAACCAAGAATATATTTCCTGATCAACACAGGAGCTGAACATTCAGGAGTCACTAGCCCAGTGGCACCTCTCTCCTTGTGCCAGACTGGCATAGTTGGAGTGACTGGGGTACTCACCCACCAAACCTTTTGCCTTCCCCAGAGGTGTGCCCTCAGTGGCCATGAAGTGACCCATCAATTCTTGTGTATGCCAGACTGACCCATCCCATTGCTGGGACAATATTTTCAGGGGAAATTGTGAGCCACTATTTCTTTTAATGATGACAGCCAATGAAACCTTCAGTTACCTAAGCCAGGACTGCTTTTGACCCTCACCATCCCCAAGGAGGAGAAATGGAAGATTTTCATTACAGAGCCCAGGAAAGCATTAAACCTGGTGCTAATGCAGAGATGGCCTGGTGTTTGGGAGGCAGACAAACCCCCTGGGCTGGTTACTAACCAGCTGCTGGTGCATATTGAGCTGAAGCTGGGGGCTCAGCCCATCAGCCTGAGGCAACATCAATCTCACAAAAAACCCTAGAAGAATCCAGGTACATCCATAGAGACTTAAGGAACACGAAATAGCTGTGCTGTGCCAGTTGCCCTGAAACACTCCCCTCCTTTCTGCAAAAAACAAAGGATTGCCAGCTAGCCCAGGACTTGAAAGCAGTAAGTCAGGTAACAGTGATGCTGCACCCTCCTGAGCCTCCTCCCTGTGAAAATCTCCTGGTTCACCTGGTGGGACTGGAAAGATGCATTTTTCAGCCTAAGACTGGCCTCAAAATGCCGTGAACTATTGTCTTCCAATGGGAGGACCCCTCCACAGGGATGGAGGTACAATACACCTGGAGTCGACTTCCACAAGGATTCAAGAATGCGCCAACCCTCTTTGGAGAGGCCCTGGCCCAAGGTCTCCTCTAGTTTCCAGTGCAGGCCATCAGATATGTCCTTCTCCAGTATGTGGACAACCTCTTGCTGGGCCATGAAACTCTAAAAGTGTGCACAAAAGAGAACAGACATACTCCTGCAACACCTGGAGGCCTGTGGGTGCAAGGTCTCCAAGAACCAAAGGCTCAGATCTGCCAAAAACAGGGAAAACACCTGGGATTCATGATCCACCCAGGAGAAAGAGGGCTGGGAGGAGAGAGAAAGCAGGCAATCCCAAGCATCCCTGTCCCAAAGATGCAAAAACAAAGCTGAGAGTTCCTGGGGGCAGTGGGATTCTATCATATATGGAACCCCAGCATGGTGACGCTTGCCAAACTTGTGTATAAAGCCATGAAGAGAGGCGAACGGTAATCAGTGGAATGGGGGCCAGAGCAATGACAAGATTTTGAAAGGTGGAAAGAGAGTTACAAGCAGCCCCAGCCTTGGGCCTCCCCGTCCTAGCCAAGCCTTTTACATTATATGTGTCAGAGAGGAATAAAATAGCCCTGGGGGTATTTACTCAGAACATGGGTCATGGGCAAGGCCAGTATCCCACTTTTCTAAACAGATGGGATTTCACAAGGATGGCCCCTGTGGCTGACAGTGCTTGCAGCCACAGCTAGGTTGGTACAGGAGGCTGACAAACTGACTTTGGGACAGGACTTGAGATCCTGGTGCCACACGGGGTGGATACCCTAATGAGCACTAAAGGAAACCAGTGGCTGACAAATGCAGACCTCACTAAGTACCAAGCTTACTATGTGAAAATCTGTGGGGCATCACCCTGCTGCTGGAGTTGCTCCAGCTGTGAGCAGGAACCAGCCACCGAAGACCCGCCATCTGGTGAGGGGGAGCTGAGCACCGAAGAACTGCATCACCCGGAAAGGAGGCTTATGCCCACAGCTACTCCACCAGTCCCTGGAGACAGCTTGGAGGTTTATGCCCATGGCAGCTCCTTGCTTCTTTCTTCCAGTGAAGACGCTGACTCCAAGTGTTCAGCTCAATATAGCTCTTTGTTGCTTCTTTCACAGTTGGTGAGTGGAATGGATCCCTACTGCTCTGTGCACTGCACTTATATCCCCTTCAGGGGCTAGCCAGGGACCAATCAGAGACTGCCACTCCATACAGGCCTTGACCAATCAAAGGAGATATGCAAATTTGGGTTTGTAAAAATGACCAATCAGGGGTGGTTCCTGACCGCTCCAATCAGGAGCTCTTTGGAGGTTTGGAAATAGCCAATCAGGTGTTGAGGGGTTTGAGGAGAGGAGTTGGACACCAATGCCATCTTTAGAAGCTCAACACCCAGGAGTTCCCAGATGTAGGACAAAGGTTACTGTCCAGGGAACAAGCTTCAGACCTCCAAGTGGGCCTAGATAGGCCCTGGGGTGAACTGCTTCTCTAGGCAGTGCCCTACAAAAATCCACAGCTAAAAATAGAAGTTGTGTCCTCCCTGAACCCTGCCACCCTGCTCCCCATGGGGAAGGACAAACCTGTACCTGATCAGGTGGAGGTCATTGAAGCAGCATATTTGAGCTGACCAGGCTTGCTTGACTCCCCTCTGAAGAACCTGGACTTAGAGCTATTGGTGGATGGAAGAAGCTTTGTCAATCTGAGAGCAGAAACACAAGCCAGCTACACAGTAGTCACCTGAACTGAAGTGCTGGAGGCAAAGCTATTGCCTCGAGGGACTTCTGCCAAGAAAGCTGAACTGATTGCCTCAATTCAGGCCCTCGAGCTGGCCGAGAAGAATGTCAACATCTTCACTGACTCACGTTTTGCTTTCCTTGCTCCCCACGTATGTGGAGCCATCTGCAAGGACAGAGGACTTCTAATAGCAAGGGAGAAAGATCTAAAATACCCCAGTGAGATTTTACAACTGCTAGAGGCAGTAGGCCTGCAGCCGTAGCCCTGTGGTATCCAATCCCATCAGATCTCAGAAGCTAAGCAGGGTTGGGCCTGGTTAGTACTTGGATGGGAGACTGCCTGGGAATACCAGGCTTGGGAGAAGGACCAGGCAACTCCCTCCCAATCAATGTGCCATTGAAAACCCTATGAATAGCAGAGAAGCACTGACAATAGTGTTTCACCCGTTGTACACAGGGTCGCTATGAGTTGGATACCAACTCGAGGGCACCTAACAACAACAACAAGAGGCAATATGAAAGCCTGTGAATGTGTCAGCCATTCACTGCTGAGGACACCAAAAGACAGGGGCTCCTGAGGTGCAGGGTAATGCCAAGGTAGACACAGAGGCAAAGAGAGCAGCAACCTCCCCGACCAGGCTTCCACTGTTGGCCCCCTGCTTCCATGGATGCCAAATCTAATGCCAAAATCTTCTAAAGAGGAAAAGGAATGGATGGAAAGAGAAGGGGCAGAAGAGGCAGGGGAAGGATGCACAAAGCAGCCAGGTGGGAGGCTTAGAGTCCCTCACCTCCTGTGTCCAACAGTTGTTTGCACGGTTAATGAGGAATGCATTGGGCACAGGAAAAGACTGAGAAACTGCTGGGGAGGTCCTTTTACATTCCCCTCCTGTCAACCCTCACTAAACAGACTAGCCAGCGTTGTATAACATGCAGCCAGCACAATACAAGTCAGGGACCCTCCCCGCCACCCAGAGCCCAGTCCTATGGGGCAGGCCTGTTTGATGATGTGCAGGTGGGCTTTACTGCAATGTCCTGATGTGGAGGAAAGTGATATCTCCTGGTGTTAGTCTGCACATATCCAGGGTGGATAGAGGCTTTCCCCACCAGGACACAAAAGGCCCATGAAGTGGTGAGGGCACCACTTAGGGAAATTATTCCTCGATTTGGACAGTGCTCTGAGTTGGATCTGACAAGGGACCGGCCTTTGTAGCTGAAGTAGTACAACACGGTCAGCGCCTGGGACATCACTCAAACACCTTCAGAAGGTAGCCCTTTGGCATCGCTCAAATACCGTCATGATAGTTCCAACAGGAAACTGAGACTGCCTGGGTTAAACTGCCTGGACTGCATCTTCTGAGTACCATTCATGATAGTTCAAATGGGAAACACAGGCCACCTAGGATAGGAAAGTGGGCTGGATTGCATCTCCCAAATACCATTCATGATAGTTTGAACAGAAAGCCAAGGCTGCTAAAATGGGAAATTGGGTTGGATTGAGGCTACACACAGCATACTGGCCTCAGAGCATAGAGTGCATGAATAGGACATTAAAGACAGGAATTTGTAAGTTATGTCAGGACACAAGACTTAACTGGGCACAGACGGGCTTTGCTACTAGTCCTGTTTAAAGTTAGATGTACTCCTTCTAAGCGATCAGAATATTCTCCCTATGAGATAATGTATAATAGGTCTCCTCCAATTTTCCATCATTGACTGGGGACACCCAAGGAATTAAGGGAGACAGAACTACACAGACAGATGGAGGCTTTAGGGAGAATAGCTAAAAAATATATAAATAAAAACTATCCATGTGGGCACTTGTCTGGGCCCCTGTTAGTCTTTTTGCCCCTGATTATCTTTTCTTCCCAGGAGAACAGGTTTAGGTCAAAGACTGGAACCTTAACCCCTGGAGCTGAGGTGGAAAGGGCCTTACACCACCATCCTAACCATACCCATGGCTACCAAGGTAGAGGGGTTTCCTGCATGGATTCACCACACCAGACTACAGAGGGCTGCACATGCTCAGTGGAGAGCAGAATCAGACCCAACCAATCCCTGCAAGAGGATGCTGATGAGATCGGCGTGCCCTGCTCCAGCCATGAACTAGAAGCTGGTTGGCCGGTACGTGGCAGAGGCTTGAGAACAATTGTCATGGGATTTCTCTCAATTGGACTTTGGCCTTTGGGAAAGAGGAAGAAAGATGTGACTTGTGTGTTTACCAAAGGTGGGACCGAGGGTAACTATCATCTTACTTTTTTGCAGTTGTTACAAACATCAGGGCAAAATTAAGGGAGCTTGTACTCATAACCAGGCCTAACTTGCTGTATGCGATCCATGTAGCAACCAACCATATTGTTGTTGCTGTTAGGTGCCGTTGAGTTGGTGTCCGACTCATAGCGACCCTACGTACAACAGGTGAAACACTATTGTCAGTGCTTCTCTGCTGTTCATAGGGTTTTTAATGGCAGATTGATTTTTGGGAGTGGGTTGCCAGGTCCGTCTCCCAAGCCTATAGAACCTGGTGTTCCCAGGCAGTCTCCTATCCAAGGACTAATCAAGACCGACTCTGCTTAGCTTCCAAGATCTGACAGGATCAGACACCACAGGGCTACGGCTGCAGGCACAACCAGCCACATATCTGTTATAATCCCCTTGGGCATCCCATAAATACCACTTTTGAGATATGGGTAAATCTGGGCTATACGTTTGCAGACTGCCTTTTATCCAATAAGACCACCATAAAGGAGACGCTAACCCAGGAGATAAAGATCTATGTGGATGTATGTCAGACAATTAATTTAAACATGTATGGGATGGGATGTGTATGCTAAACTGGGAAAGGAGTTACGCATTTGCAGGCATGTACCTATGTGAGGGCAGCTGTACTGAGTCATGTTGGAACTGGGGACAAGTTAAATGGACCACATATATGACAGATCTCATGGCCTCCATAATCTTAAAGAAAGGGAGAGCTTCCCCAGAATGTGAGAAATGTCATTGTATCCCTTTAGAATTAACAATAACCCATCCTCAGGATGCTCACAGATGGGAGAAAGAAAACAGGTTATGTCTAGGAATTAATTGCAGAGGATTAGATCTGATGGTAGACATAACTCACAAAAGGACATCACCACTCAGAAAAAGACTAGCTTCCAAGCTTTCAAGTCCTATGAAGAAGAGTCTTGACCTCTGCCCCAATCCCCATATAGTGCTAAAAATTTGTTCCTGGGATTAGCAAAGAACACAGCCCAGTATCTAAATATTATATCATGTTATATATGTGGAGGAACACTGATGGGAGATCAGTAGCCACAGTAAACAAAGGAATTACTGCCCGATGGAATGATAAATCTTACAAGAGAAGAAAAGCCTCCTTCAAGTGATGCCTCTTGGGTTCTGAAATCCTCAATCATAGGTCAAGATTGCCTACTTGATGGGAAAGCCCTTTACCTCACCTGTGGGGAACTAACTTGTATAGGTCAGAGAACTCTCAACACTACAACGGAAGAGAGTCTATGGTGGAGAAATAACCAGAATGAACAAAACCCTTTTAAAAGGTTCACCCAGCTGAGAGAGGCTTGGGACAATTTGGGAGGTCTGAGAGGTGGACTACCCCAGCTGGACTATATTGGCTATGTGAGAACAGATCTTATGCCCATCTCCCTACAGACTGGAGGGGTAGCTGTGTTATAGGCATAATCAAGCCCTCTGTCTTCTTATTACCACTAAAAACTGGAGAACTACTAAGTTATTCAGTCTTTGCCCCTTTATCAGAACGCCAGAAAAAAAGAAATAGCCATAGGATACCAGAAAGATGATGAATGATCCCCTGAGAGGATTATCCAATACTATGACTCAGCCATGTGGGCCCAAGATGGGTCATGGGGTGCTGCACTCCCATCTACAAGCTAAACCATGTAATTAGGTTACAGGCAGTGCTTGAGTTAATAACCAATGAAACAGGTAGGGCCCTGACCCTCCTTGCTCAATAACAGAGTCAAATTAGAAATGCTGTCCACTAGAATAGACCAGCCTGAGATTATTTATTGGCCCAAGGAGGAAAAGTATGTGGGAAGTTCAGTTTTACTAACTGCTGCTTGGTGATTAGCGACAGGCCATAAAAGATATAGTAACAAAGACTCAAAAACTAGCCCATGTGCCAGGACAGAGCTGGCATGGATGGGACCCACAAAGGCTGGTTCTCCACCTTCAGAGGATTCAAAATCTTAGTAAGAGGAGTATAAGCCCTCATTGGCCTGTTCTTGATCATCCCATGCCTCCTGCAACTGGTCATAAGAGCTATAAACTCTGTGGTAGAGATGGTCATTCACCAAAAGGCCATGTCAATGTGTTTTACACAAATCTAAAACTACAGGGCCTGCAGCTATAACCCTGTGGCATCTGATCTCGTCAGATCTCAGAAGCTAAGCAGGGTCAGCCTGGTTAGTACTTGGATGGGAGACCACCTGGGAACATCAGGTGCTGTAGGCTTGGGAGGAGGACCTGGCAGCCCACTCCCAAAAATCAATCTGCCATTGAAAACCCTATGAACAGCAGAGCAGCACTGACAATAGTGTTTCCCCTGTTGTACAGAGGGTCGCTATGAGTCGGATACCGACTTGAAAGCACCTAACAACAACAACAACAACAACAACAACAACAACAACACCACAACGGGTAGATGGAAAGACCTCAAAATAAAAGGCAGTGGGGAATGAGGAGAGAAAGAGAGCATCCCAATAAAATGCCACGCTCTTCTAAGACCTGGGATTTTATATTCCTCACCCAACTAATCAAAGAACAGGACTGTACTTCCTTATCTAAGAAATACCAAAAGCCCCTATCTAGACTCAGAGGCACTGCAGGAAATCTTTCTGCATTGACACAGCCCCTAGGGATTGTCTAAAAGTTGTTTCTTTAAAGATTTTGTAGTCAAGGACTTTCTGCTTGGATAGCTCTGTAACACCTACAGACTGTTTAAAGTAAATAATCAAAAAGAAACATCTATACCCCTTTGTCTGCTATGTAAGTTCTAGAAATAGAACAGGGACAAATGAATCAGGGAGCACAGCCATTCTGGGACGTGAGTGCACCGCTGCTCTGCCAGCAATAAAGCCCCTCCCTCTCATTAATACTGGTATCTGAGTGATTCTGTCTCTCTGATGGGCCTTGCTTCCTAGGACACTTTCTCTACCTTTTGGTCTCCTGATCATCTAAGTTGTGGAAGCATCAACCAGGAATGGTCCATCTCTCAGTCACTCTGTCTCCTATGGATGGCCTTGATTGGGAGATTCCCCTGGAGAGGTCTCCTCCGAGTGCTGATTCGGTGATCTAGGCTCTTTCCATCCTGGGACACTGTCCTCATCAATCATGACCTCTAAGAGCAGAAGGGAAAGATGAGGAAGAAGGCAATGGAAATGTTTTATAGCACAAGCCATTTTATAGCACAAGCCATATTTTATAGCACAAGCCATTTATAGCACAAGCCATAGCACAAACTCACTTAACTTCTACCTATACTACAGGGAACAAAACTAATCACCTGGTGCTACCCATACGCAACAGGACTAGGACGTGTAGTCTCCTGGATCCCAGGGGGAAATGAAACTGTTTGTTATAGGCAAAGCATTGTTTCTGCCACTGACCACCCTTCCCATCACCAGATCGCTTCATTTTTCTTCTCCCATAGTCAGCCGTGCTCAGCTTTTTCCCCAGGAAGAAAGCACAAGCTCCTGTCCAGTCACAGCACATGGCCACTGGAATTGGCTCTGTTGGAAAACTGGCCCAGGGCCACTTATTTCCTGAGCTTGTATCTTTCATGTATTGCTTGACTTTCCAAGCAGAATCAATTACAGTTGGGGCACAATTCTAATACACCATTTTCCAAGGACTCCGCCATGTACCTATAGTATTGGAGTATGCCTATTTTGTCAAAATGCCTGCAGCCATAGCCCTGTGGCATCCGATCCCATTAGATCTTGGAAGCTAAGCAGGGTCAGGCCTGGTTAATACCTGGATGGGAGACTGCCTGGGAACACCATAAACTGTAGGCTGGGAGAAGGACCTGGCAACCCCCTTCCAAAAATCAATCTGCCATTGAAAACCCTATGAACAGCAGAGAAGCACTGACAATAGTGTTTCCCCTGTTGTACACAGGGTCGCTATGAGTAGGACACCGACTCCACAGCACCTAACAACAACAACATTTTGTCAAAATGCCTGTGGCATCCGATCCCGTTAGATCTTGGAAGCTAAGCAGGGTCAGGCCTGGTTAATACTTGGATGGGAGACCATCTGGGAACACCAGGTGCTATAGGCTTGGGAGAAGGACTTGGCAACCCACTCCCCAAAATCAGTCTGCCATTGAAAACCCTATGAATAGCAGAGAAACACTGACAATAGTGTTTCGCCTGTTGTACATAGGGTCGCTATGAGTCAGATACCGACTTGACGGCACCTAACAACAACAACAATTTTGTCAAATGTTTAGTCACAACATATCAGATGCCCAGCCACTCATGGGATCCTATACAACCTATTTTCTAATAAAAATGAAAGCATCATTATGTCATTTTTTTCATTTATTAAAGTAGGAAAATTGGTCCTTCCCCAGCTCTCATACTTGGTATTTACTTGACTGTTTGGCATTTTCCAGCACATTATTCTCAACACTGTATCTTAGACTTTTTGGAATAATCCCTCTCATCTTGAATAGAATTGCTACTTTGAATAGAAAACAAAAGCCCCTCCATATGGGCATTGG